>VMOF01000035.1:21677482-21731392 GCA_011764245.1 Trialeurodes vaporariorum
GGCTATTGGGGCTATAGCCTCCCCCCACTTTTTTGAGGACGCGGGGCCCGGGGCTACCATTTTTTGAAAAAGCAAAAAACAAAAAAAACCCATCCCTTCAAAGAAGAAGTAATTTTATTATTAAACTAAATTGATATGGTTACCAAGGAGACGTCAATAATTTTATTGTAACTGAAAAGCAAAAAATAGGGGCACTAGGTACCTTGTCTAGAATGATGCGCCCCACCCCCCTTTGTGACTGTTGGGGGGTTGGGGTGTCACTATACTTGGTATTTGATGGTCTTGTAGCTCTTGGAAAGACTTGTCATTTGCCATCAATAATTTTTTTTTTTTTTTTTTTTTTTTTTTTTTTTTTTTTTTTTTTTTTTTTATACCGTGGATCCTCATCAAGCACTTCTGCACAATAGCTCAGTGATAAAAACAGGACAACATAAAAGTAGGCCACATGCGAGGTATTCATTGTTTCTACATGTGAACTAACACTTATAGTGATAGGACTTAAGTGTGCCATTCAATGGGTCACTTGTACTCATTAAAAAAAAGCATGCAATACCTTGCTCTTTCGTCAAATTACTTACTCTCAGGTGTCTGAAGGGTAGGGGGGGGGGGGGGTCCAAACGGATTCTTGCCTAGATTTTTGCATTAAAATTATGAAAGAATGCAAAAATACATCCAGCAAATTAATTTCTTGGGTGTAACCAACGGCATGGCGTGTAATTTGGGAAGTTAAGGCCGTCTCTCCATGAAAATTCATGAAAAAGATGGAACACTAGGGTATTCAGCAAACACCTACGAATTTGACCGTTTACATGGCGTATAATTTGGCAACTTAAGGCCGTTTCTCCATGAAAATTCATGAAAAAGATGGAACACTAGGGTATTCAGCAAACACCTTCGAATTTGACCGTTTACATGAGTTTTTTAACAGGGAAAAAGCAAAGCCAAATCGCACGCTACGTCAAAATATTAAATGTATAGTACAAAGAAGATGAGAGGTGTCTGGTGTGACGTGCTTTTTGCCTTCGACGGTACAAAAAATGTCCCCGTTTTTCCAACCATTGCCACATTAATCGTAAAATATCGCGACCGATAGGTACACTTCTCAAAAGTGTTCTTTCCCTCTACGTGGGTGATGTGTTGATTCGTCATTGATTTACCTCTGCATTACGAGAAAAAAAGAAAGAGAGAGAGGGGGAGAGAGAGAGGGAGAAAGAGAGTGAGAGAAAAAGACAAAAAACCGGGAAAACAAAAGAAAAAACACTCAACAAATTGCTCTAAAGTTTTATTTCAGCTGCCACATGCGTTTTACGTGATCGTGACGGAGTTTCCTTTGCAGATCTTGAGGGAGGGGAACTTCCGTCACTATTTGTAGACCTTTTTTTTAATATGCCTAACTTCATATAAGTAGTTTCTAGGCGTCTACCATTTGAAAAATGAAAGTTAGATTATCATTTTCCGATTACTGCACTGTAAAAGTCAATAATTGTGCGTAGATCAATCCGACTTTAGGCGAATTCTTGATTGAGAGACGATTGAACGTTGTAAAACAGACCACTTTCAAGAACTATTAATTAAGCGTTTTGGAAAACAATGTAAGCAGGGAATTCAGTTAAATTCTACTGAGAACAGATCCCTTATTTAGATTGAATGTTACGTACTTTGGCCGAATCCGCGGTACTTTCCTGATATTCAACGCACTGCAGCGCTTTAATTACGGGTGGCTAGTACGTACATATTTTGGAAATACAAGTTTTGTTTTCTAGATGGCCTCACGGGTTGAAAATTAAAATTGAGGCAAGTATCTGCAAGACAAAAAAAAAAAAAAAAAAAAAAAAATTATAATGATAATAACCAATAATAAAAAATCCTTTAAAGTCCTCCGAAAGCACATCTATTACGGCATTTATGAAAAGCACTTGCAACGATTATCAATGGTTCAACTTTTGGGTAAGTTTTCCATTACAATTGTATCCAATCTTGCTAGTGCCGAATTTTTTTCTCAAGTTAAATTAATCCTATCGCTTGATACATCATTCAAAAGGACAAAAAAAACCACAATAATTTCTTCAATGCAAACCAGAAGTATGTATCTTTCTCCGCGTTTGATGAGTTATCGCAAATCAAAGATTAACGTTGACCCTAATCGGAAAATAAATTGTGACTTCCGATATCTTGAACGTGGAAAATATGTCGGTAAACTTCTGGTTTTCGCTGCAATGCTTGTATTTTAATGCGTCCTTTCAATGATGTATCGGCTGATAGGATTTATTACTTGCAAAATCAAACTTTGGTCCAGATCGAATTCCGATTTTCATTGTATCGATTAGGAAAAACGATACCTAACTAAAGATTGCGGCAAAATGCACTCCTTTCTGCGCCTTTGATTCCAAGTTTTTCTTGACTAGATACACTTTATTTGATTCCAAATAGATAGAGCATTTTGTACGCGCAGATTTTCTTTTAACAGCACGTTTTGCAGGAGTTAGGGATTAGAGAAGAATTGTCCAAAATCGAACTCCGCCGCGGCTTTTGATATACCTCAAACTCAAAAATAGACAAATATCGACTTTTGGTTTAAGCCAAAATGCTTAGAGTTTATAATGCTCCATCAAATGAAATATCAAAAAGTAGAGATTGTCATTTAAAAATGTTGATGCTTTCCTTGTGATTTTAAACCAGAGTAGACTTAAGATCCCCTCCATAACATATGTAATAGAAGTTTGCAACAGACTTATTGCTCCGGTTCAGTGGCGCACCGAAGGGGGTGGTTTTAGGGTCAAAACTCCTCCTAAGCATCTAGATTTTGCCCTGAAAAAGGTCATCTCCGGCCGAAATTTCTTTCAAACCCCCCCCCCCCCCCCCCTAAGGCCTCAGAAAATGAAGAATTCTCGGTGAAACCCCCACCAAACTAAAGTTCTCGGTGCGCCACTGCTCCGGTTCCATCCTTACGATTCCAGTAGAGTTGGTCATTTGAACCAATTTGTTCCAACTACGCAATGGTAAAGCTAAGATTCGGTTCTTGGAAGGATCGAGCCCAAATAGGTCAGTTGCACTGTCAACAGAATCGACTTTTGATGCTTGATCTTTATAGATTATGCTGAGAAAATAACAATGAGTTTTGTTCCATCGAAATCCGTTCAGAAATGAGCGAGATATATCCATTTGAAAATGACGACATTATTGCGTCATTTCCTCGTCAAGTTTGGACCGACTTGCATGTTTGCACTACAGCTACGCCGACCTGTGCAGTGCTGCCAACCACTTTGCTCACGAAAGCTCGCCGCCGTATTTCATTTTAAGCGTGCCGTATATATACGGTGCGCTTCTTGTTTTCATTTTCATATCTAATATATAAGTCCAATGCCTTGCTTATGGCAAAACCTTGGCGGGAAAGGTTTGAAAAATTAAAAACGTGTTTTCTTAAAACTGGTTTCATTAATCGTTAATTTATTGCTGCAATCCAGGAGGTCTCGGCGTCTATTTTCTTAAAATTGTAAAAGTTTTGGTATTCCTGTTAATTTCAATAAGTTATTAAGCGTCAAAGTCGAATTCCTTCAAACGAGAATTCCATACAGGTCCAGCAACCTAAGTCATTTGTGCCAACCTATGAGTCAAAATTCAAAGGCAGGAGGGGGGTGGAAACATCTCCCGCAGGAGCCCTCTTTGCCCCTCGCCTTTGGGCTCCACCGGTCACAAGATTTCTTCACGGTGCATTAAGCGGTCGTAAATGTGTCAACATCTGTTTGACGAGGGTACATCGATAAGAAGCGACGAGGTATTGATGAAGAGCGGGAGGGGTATAGAAAAGAGAGAGGCTCATTCATATCCTTAAGGTACCGTTCTAGAATTCATCCCTTTATTGTCTCGATGCAGAAAAGATTATGAATAGCAGCACTTTCCAATGTACATAGATATACAGTATCACAGGGTAATGTAATCTTTTTTGCACGGATGCAGTAAATGGTTGAATTCTAGAACGCTACCTATGTAGACCTGTTTAGTGATGACGTCACGATCAGAATTAGTTCCAAACAAATGCTCTATCTCGCTCACTCTCGTGGATTTACCAGATCCAAATTTTCGAACGCAAATTCATGCTAGTTAACCAACAGTTTTCTCAAATTTTATTGCACCATTAGATTCCACTTGCCTTAAAGTATCTTTTCACTGTAACATAATTCCTAAAAGATCACAAGCGAATTTACAATCACAGTTATACCGAAAGACGTTCTACGTTTTGTCCTTGTCTTACTCACGGTCTCTTATGGTAGTATCACCGGCATGACACTCAATCATTCTAACTTCTCTCCGTATCGAAGCTATTGTTCGAGGTACAACACATGCCGTGATGGTGCTGATGAGCCTATATCCTAGAATTTTGTGCTCTTAAGAAACTGATAACTGTGATTGTGCATCGATGCGCGATGTTTCAAAAAGTTTGTGATAGCGGGCTCATATTTTATCACTGAGAAAAAAGTGGCTGTTAAAACTGTAAGAATAGAACCATAGATGATTTCGCCTTATTTCAATCATGAGACCTATCGTTGCTGTAGTCAGCGCGCTTGAATCTACACGAATTCTGATTGTCACTATGGAATTTCGATTATTTCTATGGGAAATAAAGCGCGGGAATATATATCCAATCGGAAATTTTTTTGAAACAATCGGAAATTTTTATAAGGGACGTGGAACCCAATGGTGTGATAAACACAACGTGTAAAGAACGTGTTGTTTACTAGCACTTGTATTTGAAAATTTGGACTGTGTTTCGTATGGGAAAACCCACGAGAGCGAGTGAGACGGAGCCTTTGTTTGGAACCAATTTTTTTCATGACGTCACACTAAACAGGTCTTTGCATCGAAACATTTGAAATTCTGGGGGATCGGCAAATTGAAAGCCCCTCAATGAGCGTCGATGGAATCAAGGGATTTTTGAGGACATTTTTGGCGTTTTGTTGAAAAATAGGTGTTTAAACTCCAGAACACAGGGAGCCAGAGGGGTAAAATTCGCATTAATTGCTCTAAAAAGTGAGAGGGGCTGTCACGTGTCTTCCACCCCTGGACAGCTTCCTCGCTGCGGCTATGGAATTGACTCTGGAATAACTTATTTACCTATCCTAAAAAGTTCGTTGCGTGTACAAAATTTTTCACTGGAAGCTTCTTCAAATTTCGGAAACTATAGGTCCATATGGAACTTTGCTTTTCCAACACGAAAAATGATATCGACCGACGGCAACAGAAAAAAAAAGAAATAATATGACAATGCGTTATAGTGAATAATGGCATAGTTTTAACTGTAAACTTTCGATACTTTTCAAGAACATAAATGGGGAGAGGGGGAATTAAAATCCACAAACCTCTTAAACCTCCACACCTACTAATCTATACCCCTAGAATGCTTGATGTGTAAAGGGCACTTGAAATGGTTAGTTCTCTATATTAAAGGATTATTGTTTCATGAATTCGCAAGTGTTCCATTTATGCATATTACGTATCTACATCGTGACAATCGCAACAAGTGCTGACAGCACCTAAAACGGAAAAAAAGATAAAAAAAAACTGTTTATTATTTAGAATCACGGCTTTTCCGAATATGACACTTTTTGACTTCAAAAGAACGCCACCTCATGTTTGATCCCTGAACAAGCCGTTTAAAAGGTGGAGGGATTTAGAAATATCTATTGTCTATAGTTTATGTGGGTAAAAAAGATCGAGCCTTATCAAATAATTTTCTCTTTTCAGCTTTCAATGGGTTTGTTGCAAACTTTTGCTACAGTGCTATAGAGTTTTGATTCTGATGTAAAATTGTCTGAAAATTACATTGGCGGCATCAAATAGTCATAAAATCCACTAATAAACCCAAAAAACGCATTATAAAGAAAGCCAAAATTGCAGTCGTAAAGCCGAACAATCTGTGCACGCGCACGACGAACATCAGAGATAGGTGACCCATTCTCCCCTTTTTCGTTAAGGGGGGGGGGGGAGAAAATATCTCTACAGTCAAACTGTGATTTTAAAAATGTGCATGGTCAAGATGTTGTCTTTTGTGAAGGGGGCGGGGGGGGGGAAGCAAAATATCAAGAACAGGGTGTTTCAAAACTTGAGTGCCAAACTTATGGAGTGTATTTTTGGGGTCAACATACATATATATAAGACTTTATTTTCCTACATGAGTATGTGCTGCAATTGTTTCTCTTCTGAGCTAGAGCCCTCCAAAGTTTTGAAAACAAAGAACAAAAAACAAACACAAAAAAACAACGCCTTTGACTCCTCTCCTTACAGATACATCTGATCTAAATTTATTTTTTTCATAATTTCTCACCAAACAAGCTCAATTGGACAGCACTTGTCACAAAAGAACCGAGTGACATTTTTGATAAAATTGAGTTATTGATTGATAGAGCTAGCAATACTGAATCTCGAAGCAACTAGTGCTTCTTCTGTAATAACAACTATTTCCCGTCAAAATTCCAGGTAAAAGTGAGCTGGTGAGCCTCATTGATGTCATTGTCCATATGATGAAATAAAATGAGAACTTGGTTCCTTTG
The DNA here is from genome assembly GCA_011764245.1 of Trialeurodes vaporariorum. Lineage (NCBI taxonomy): Eukaryota > Metazoa > Arthropoda > Insecta > Hemiptera > Aleyrodidae > Trialeurodes > Trialeurodes vaporariorum. The sequence continues at coordinate 21,684,031 of VMOF01000035.1, forward strand.
GCTGATTAGGTTAAACCTTAATCCGAGTCACGTAAGGAACCAACTCCGACTTGGTTCCTTTCAGTGGCGGCTCGTGCGATTTGGCAACCATGCTTTTTTACCATTTAAACCTCTGCAAAAGTATCGATATCTTGGGGGTGCATTGCACCTCCTGAAGATCGATTGTTTTACATAGGTTTAAATGGAGGGATTCCACTGTTGCCGCATTGCACGAGCCGCCACTGGTTCCTTTTATAGAATTGGGAACGGACTTAAGTCCGGATTAACGGATTTTAAAATAATCAACAGTGTAAACCAACTCTGCCGTTTGGTTTCTCTTAGAGTTTCGTTTTTCGTGATTATGCCAAAAAAAAAAAGAAGAAAGGAACCAAGTCACTTTAAACGCTAAAAATTAAGAACCTTTCCTACATAGTAAATTCCACTTTTCCGGTGTTGAAATGCAAAAACACAACACGGTAGTTGAATGAAATCAAAACGTAAGTAATTCCAAGTTTTTTGTTTAAATGCTAGCTCTTCAACTTTGGACTCAATTTTCTCGAGATCAGCTCCATGTTGAATGCTGTCTAATTATTATCATTGCTAGCAAAAGCATTAAAGCTGTTCAGACTTTAGTGGCACGCTTTTCCAACACCTTCGTGTTGGAATTTTCCCTGCTTGTTATTGTTTATGTTCGTAGTTGTTGCTGTGTCCGTGGCTGTAGTGTTATAAGGTGTGTTTTATTATTGATTATCATTCATTCACGATAAATTGACGGATTTTAAAGTTAAATAGTTTGAAATTTCTTTGGCAATCGTTGTTCTTTTTGAAATGACTCAGTCTTGCATCACTGCGCGCTTGGTGGAAAGATACACGGGTGGTGGACAATGGTGGAAAACGACGAAATGACGCAATAATGTCGTCATTTTCAAATGGATATATCTCGCTTATTTCTGAACGGATTTTGATGGAACAAAACTCATTGTCATTTTCTCGGCATAATCTATAAGCATCAAGCGTCAAAAGTTGATTCTGTTGACAGTGCAACTGACCTATATCCCCCCCAAAATGGTGTTTTTTTTTTTTATATTTTAAAAATGCTGCTTCTTCAGAGTACGGTTTTTCGATTTCCGAGAAAATAACAATTTTTTTTATGGTTCTGTAAAGAGACCTATCCTATCCCCGTAATACCCTCATCAAGTACGTCATTGCAATAATCACGTGCTAAACATTAAATTTATTTCATTTTTTGTTTTTCGTTTCTCAACAGTTTTAAGTTGGCTGTATCTGTCGATGCAACTGCAAGCGGCATCTGGTCGTAGCGGGAGGCTGAATGAAAAGGCTATAAAGGCAGGAGAGGTTTACGTCATTCCAATATTGTCGTTGTGGGGGCTAGAAAGTCTGTGCACTTTCCCCCCGTATCACGCCATGTTTGCAATATCATCAACGCAATTTTTCAACGTCGTGCCCCTCAAGGGGGACATGACGTTGACCAAGCCGAGAATTATGATGAAAGAAACATATAATTTGTCAAAGGGCAGGAGAATTTATCCCAACACCAGTCGAACCTTACTCCCCGTATGGAAAGGAGTGATACTCGCCCTCAGAATGGCGGACTTGACTTTACCTTACAGACACCATAGATGTAACTGTAGACATTACGTTGATTATGTACGTTACGGTCGAACGTATGGATCTTGGCTGAATCCATCGTACTATCCAATCAGTGACGGATGTCCTCTTCATGCTCCGATCAAGGCAAACACCGATGTGAATGCACCTGATTTTCATCTGATGGATAAGAAAGGAACCGTTTACAATCTGCAGCCGCCGATTCGCTTTGCTTATACCTAAATCCACGTGAAGAGGCAATACTTATCTGAAGTAAAGACGCATAAAACGTCAGTTATGACCTTTATCGCACCCGAAAATCGTTAAGGTAGGCGCCAGTGGCGTAGCGTGCAATTTGGCAACGTTGTATTGTGCCCATTTAAACCCATGTAAAAGGTCGAATGCGAAGGTGTTCACCGAACATCCAAGAGTTCGATCATTTTCGTGGGTTTAAATGGACGAACTGCAACGTTGCCAAATTGCACGCTACGCCTCTGGCAGGCGCCTCGTTGAACCGCCGCACTATGATCTCAAATTGGAAAAAAGTGACAAGAAATCAGTGATAAAAAGTAATAAAAAATCATCATTTTCGACATTTTAAGCTAAATTTACAACTTTCAAATGACATTCCTAGGTTTAAATTACTTATTAAACGCATTCATTGTGATTAAGAATAGTATTAAAAGTTTAAAAATGATAAATGACTGTGAAATTCACATTTTGATTTTTTGGCCACTTTTTGACGATCTCATAGACCAAAGTATGCGGCGACTCATGAAATGATACTGCCAATGGAGCTCTTGCAAACTTTTGATGTGAGTATATGAATAGTCCAATTTAATATCAAAACCAACGTGAATAACGAAAATCACATTAAGAAAGTCTAAAATTCGGTAATAAACTCACATGACTGCTATAACGACAAGTTCGTTATGACGGTTCAACACAGGTATCGTGAGAGATTCCTGTCTAATTTGTCACTATTTCTCTTCAGAAACACAGAGATATGTCTCAATTTAGATAGGAATCTCCCATGATACCTGCGTCTTTTTGCCACTATGCGCAATTCTGAGAGCCAATTTCGTGATTTTTCAATTTACTCATTGTCATTTTTATTTACAGGTTTTCATGCAAGAATCAACACTGAGAAAAATTTCCTGTTGCCGCAACCGGACGTCTTATTAATACTTACTTAACCAGAATTCCTGTTATTTTAACAAGAAATTCCTGTTATTTCAACAGGAATTCCTGTTACTTCAACAGGTATTCCGATCAAGTAACAGGAATTCCTGTTGAAATAAAAGTATTTCCTGTTGAAACAACGGGAATTCCGGTTAAGTAAGTATTAACACGACGTCCTGTTGAATTAACTGGCAAATTTTTTTCAGTGAACTCTTCAATCCTCCATAGCAAAAGTTTGAAAGAGCCCCATTGTTGAGAAATAGAGTATTTTGCGCTAGCAGTGGTGGGTCGTGCAGTTTGGCAACAATGCCTTTTTGCCTTTTGAACCCATGCAAAAGTATCGATTTCTTAGGGACGCAATTGAACCTCCTGAAATTCGATTGTTTTACATAGATTTAAATGGAGAGAATACGCTGAAGCCGCATTGCACGGGCCGCCGCCGCCGCGCCACTGTCCTCCGCTGTTCAAAGATGGTGGTATAATAGATATCACCTCAAAAGTTGGCGACGTTACTTCTAAATTGTCGATATCACCTCAAAGTTGGTGATAATACCTCAAATATATAGGCCACAAAAGTTAGCTGTATTGCCTCTAAATTTGGCGATTTGAGAAGGCGACTTAGCGTTAGGGTAGCGGCTGCACTATATCTGCGGAGTGCAGATGTTAGTTAAAACAAAGCTTTTTTGGCCTATCATCTTATTGTACAGTGTACTGTTTGCCAGTGAGGTCAAAGAAACCTGGTCAGTGTAGGTATGGGTATGAAATACGCAACGCATATGTAAGTACTGCAAGATACCATTCATCCATATCATGCGTTACGTCAAGTGCGTTACGTTTTGCATACCCTGACCACTGACTAGATATCTCTGACCCCTCTAATGTGTGTTGTAGGCTACTACCTGACTGAAATTTTACAAACTGCTTAGTACAATGCTACTTTAAACTCGGCAATCGAACATAATATATGTGCGTATGAAATAGTCGTATCATTTCCTCAAATATCTCAAAAGATTGTTCCGAATGCACTTCTTCTTTCATATATTATTTTTCGTTTCTCACTCTATCTCTCCCCCCCCCTCTCTCTCTCTCTTCCAGAGACAAAGAAAGTTTGTGATCATGAAAAGTTTGAAAATTGAGGTAGCCCCGTTTTTTGGAATTCAATACTTTTACTTTTTATCCTGTTTTAGCAAGGGTATATGCGTAGCCCCCCGACATAGAGCCCCTGTATACTATGAGCACAGAATAATACAATCAGAACGGAAACTCCCATAAGAGCCAATGGAAGCAAGTTTGGAATTTAACGGCACCAAAAGGCAACGCTGTGGTCCTATATCCCAATATGACGGACGAGTGTGGTTTGTGTTGAAACTCATTTATTTCTATAAATTCTGGAAAGAAATCTAAAGTTTCTGGCCTCACTTTTATTCTAATGGCATTTCAGAATGAAAATTTCGCGGATCATGTCCGATATTGCTTTTTTCAAGCGCGAATCCAGATGTAAACATCCTATATCCCAACATGGCAGACGCGAAATGAATTTGCTTCAAAATCCGACAGAGTTTCCGTTCTGATTGTATTATTCTGTGCTATGAGAGTTGCGCCATGTCAGAATCCATTCCTGATTGACTCTCAGATTTAGGGTGTCAAGAAAGTCCCAAAAGGCAAATGCACTTTTCGCGTGCTAGCTTTTAATATACATTTGAAGTGATAGTGTCCGCGGCGCGGTGATTATTGTTAATTTTTCCTCTCCTTGAATGTCATTCTGGAGAACATCGTATATCCTTCAAAAATGACCGTTATTGTCGAGAATGGGGAACCTAACCTATAAGAGATAGCGAAATAGAGGCAACAGCGCAGAGGTAAATAGCAATCCGCCATTTGCAATTTGCCTCTTGGAGCTCCATTGATCTGCTTCTTCTTCTTCATTTGGATAGGTATGGCGCAACTCTCATAGTATAGGAACTCTACCCCGACTCACCCTTCCGTAATGATGCGTACTAGCGGAGGCAAAGATACCTAGCCAGGCTATGCAATAAGCAATACACAGCATCCCATTCAACACATGTATAGGTGTGTTGCGTGTTGCATTTATTCTTTGTCCCCGCTACACGGAAAAAAAAACTACGGTGAAATTAACCATACGATAGCTGATTTTGGCACCTGCTAGATGTTATGGTAAACTTGACCAGAAGTATGGTACATTTACCGATACTTTGAGTAAATTCGACATGCAATCAGGTAACATCACCTAGTACCTAGTCAAAACATAGTATACTTTTGGTTAACATTGCCATAACATCTAGCAGGTGCCAAAATCAGCTATCGTATGGTTAATTTCACTAATCTTTTTTTTCCGTGTAGTACATACATTTGAATAGTGAGACATTTTCATCGAGCTCATCAATAGCTTTCCTCCCTTTTCTTTTTTTTTGTCCTTTCTCCCCCTCTTCTTTTCTTTTTTGGGCTGGGGGGAGGGGAGCTTCGACCCCTTTTGCCCCTTTCACCTGGGGGTGCGCCCCATGGCACTGAAGTAGTTTGCAGAGTGTACTCGTAAATGAAGCCGCGCATGAGAGCTGTCTATATGAGCTTCCATCTCAACTGCTGCGTGAAACAAAACAAAAATCCAAAATTTGGAGCGAAAAGCAATAAAGATGAGTTATATCTCGTTTATCGGCTAGGATTTCTCAAGAATCTCAAGATAAGGGGGTTGCGGTGGTACGCTGAGGCGAGGGTTGGGGCCTAGAAAGTGGCTTTTCTTTGGCATGGATGTCGGTACAAGTCAGTTTTCTTGCCAGCAGAGCGCACGGGTCTTGGTTATCCCGCTATCAGTTTACGCTTGATTATCCGAGAGACGTCTTTTAATTTTTCCGCAAGATTTATTACCATTCCCGTAAATATAGTGATTATCGGTTCATTTTCAACCTGTAGCTCTAATCTTGTCGATGCGGGGTGTTAGCCGCACAGTTAACATGGAAGAGGGAAAAGGGGTTTGCTTTATACTGAGGATGGTGAGTATTTTAAGAAGTTCAATCTTTTACTTTTTCTTTTCTTTTTATAGAAATTGAAAACTAGAATTAATATAAAAGTACGCCATTACTTGAAATTCGATACTTGTATTTCATGCTAGTTCAATCTTTTCGGTTTTATTTTCTTTTTATAGAAATTGAAAACTAGAATTATCGGATAAGATGATGTCATTACTTGAAATTCGATTCAAATTCTGTACTTAAAACCTTTCTTGGTTCTCAACAACTTTTTACTACACACATGCATATAAATGTATAAAATTATGTATATAAATTTATTTGTATTTATTTAATTAATGTCCGGGGTTCTCGGCATGATTTGGCAACCATACTTAGGGGCCCGATCAAATGGGGGTGAGGATTAATTTTTTCAACCATGCATGATCCGAAATGTATTTCTAGATCACCGTGTCTTGATTCTTAAACAAAATGGGTGTAATAAAACTCATGTGCCAAATTTCTGGAGCATATATATTTGAGGCAAAAATAATACTTTTGTTCCAAATAAATATGGTTCCAAAAATAAGCTGCTCTGAGTAAAGCGCCGCCTAAAGTTTAAAAAAAAACCCTGGTTTTTTTTGGAATAGCGACCACCGTCTTGAACCAAATGTCATGAAAATTGGTGTCCCATGGTAAATTTTTGTGTAATTTGCCTGTAAATTGACCTCGAAAAAATCAGAAATTAAGTCTAACAGTACTTTTCGGCAGCGGCGGCTCGTGCAATGTGGCAACAATGGATTTCCTCCATTTAAAACTGTGTAAAATAATCGATTACTTGGTAAGGCGTAGCGCCTCACCTAGTATCGATCTTTTTGCATACGTTTAAATGGCAAAAGTGCACGGTTGCCAGATTGCACGAGCCGCCACTGCTTTTCGGGCTATCTTGTACCTTTAACGGCACAAATGTTATATTACGGATTAAAAGTTTGAAAAATAATTACTAAATTAACATGGGAAAAACTAGTAAAAAGATTTTTGGCCCCTTGCATTTTTTCGGTACGATGCGTTTTAAGCGAAATATTTTCTCCAAAATGTGGAAAACTTAGCGTCTTTACTATGACGGGCAGCCCGAAGAAGCAGCGGGGTGGTTTGGCGGGTTGCATCCTTATCCTTACTGCCGTTCACTGCGCATGGTAAAAGCGCTGACTTTTCCACATTGTGGAGCAATTTATCTCGCTTAAAACGAGTCGTATTTAAAAAATGATAGGGACCAAAAATCTTTCTAATAGTTTTTCCCATCTTATTTTAGTAACTGTTATTCAAACTTTTAACCCCAAACACTAAGTCTGTGCCGTTAAAGGTAAAAGATTGCCTGAAAAGTACAGTCAGACTTAATTTCTGATTTTCTCAAGGTCAACAATTCACTTGTGGATAAAGTACGAAAGCAGTCAACAGAGCACATCAGAGGTTGGAATCAATTATCTAACCCTCTATTTTAATGGACAAAATTGATGGCAGCCCTTAATTTTTTTAGAAAGATCACCTTGACACGACGAAGAGAAATCATGACTGAATCATGAGTGAAAAGGGAGGGAAAATAAAATCTTCGGCTTAGAAATATTCCCACAGGGAGTTTAGTCTCTGCAAGGGAATATCTCGAGCTTTGCAACACTATAGTTGTAGCGGTATGCTCTATTTTCCGATTTGCATAATTTTCTAAACCTCATTTTCATTTTTGGCGATGTATATACTGATGAAGATAAATTAATCCACGAGTGGCAACACTTGAAGTATTTACTGACAATTTGAAGTAAAATGCGTGCGAGGTAAGAATTTAAGAGGATTTGAGAAGAAGCTATGACGTACATTTATTGAGAAAGAGAATGATGGAAAACAATCAAGTAAAAAATGAAGCAAGGTTTGTGTTTTAATGACTGTTTACGTAAATTGAGAAAGAAAAATAAGTTTGTGAAGTAAAAAGAAATCAAGGAAACAAGGTGTGTCTTGAACATAATGTTGACTACTTACATATTTTAGCTTCAGAGTAGGCCTGTGCGATGTCTTGTTCGGTCCTTCGAAGTCACTTCGATGTCGATTTCCAACATCGGAGCGATGTATCGAAACATCGAAAAATCGAAAAATATCGGAAAATATCGAAACATCGATCCACATCGAAACATCGATCGGTATCGAATCGTTAATTTACTTAAAAACATTGATATGCATCGAAAAATCGATCTGCATGTAAGCATACATTTACATCAAAATACCAAAACGTCAACAAAAAACTGTCATATTTCTTGATTTTTGTTTTAAAGATCGATTGGAACAGTGGCCAACACGACCCTTTGGTCGGAAAAATCGATATGAATCGATTTTTCGATCTGGATTGAAGTTGTAATGTATCGATGAGAATCGATGTTTCAATGTTAATCGATGTTTCGATGTAAATCGATGTTTCAATGCATCTCATGAGACATCGAACCGCATTCGATGTCCCTTAAACATCGAACATCAAGCGTCGATGTATCGGACATCGCACAGGCCTACTTCAGAGTTGGTGAGAAAACGCAGAATGTTAGAACCTAGACACGATGAGCTCAGAAATGATGTTTGGATAATGATTGCAATAAAAAGTGAAGAAAGGTTTTATGAGAGAGTATAAGTACAAGCAGAGCCATAAGTCCTGCGTCGACGATTCGACGCAACCCGCACCACGCGTAAAATTAACGCTCTCTCATCTTTCTTTTCTATTGTTCTCTTAAGAACGAGAGAGGTTTTGACTACGTGTAGTGTGGGTTGCGTCGAACCGTCGACGCAGGACTAAAGGCACAGAATAACACAATCAGAACGGAAACTCTGTCGGATTTTGAAGCAAATTCATTTCGCGTCCGCCATGTTGGGATATAGGATGTTTACATCTGGATGCGAGCGCGAAAAAAAAAAAAAAAAAAAAAAAAAATAGGACATGATTCGCGAAATTTTCATTCTGAAATGCCATTAGAATAAAAGTGAGGCCGGAAAATAAAGATTTCTTTCCAGAATTTACAGAAATAAATTAGTTTCAACACAAATCACACTCGTCCGCCATGTTGGGATATAGGACCACAGCGTTGCCTATTGGTGCCGTTCCAAACTTCCAAACAAATTCCAAACTTGCTTCCATTGGCTCTTATAGTTTCCGTTCTGATTGTCTTATTCTGTGCTAAAGGCTCTGCTTGTGCTTACATGGGCGTAATTTTTCTGGAAGGGGCCAAAGTTTGGTAACCCCGCAAAGGGCGGTCTGAGGAGGACACTCTCTAGCTTGGAGGGGGGAGAGGGGGGAAGGTGTCGCCCGATTTTTTTGTTGCAAAAGCCGCTCTTAGATGTGATTTCAGGCTATATCTCATACCTATCAATGCATAATATTATTGTTCCTTCGCCGTAAAAGAAAGACCGATTAAAGAAAAATAAATCTTACATAATATATTATTTTTTGCTACTCTTATAAATATTCAAATAGCAAGTGCATCGTAGAATATGAAATGAGGCTTTAACAGTGTCTTTTATTTTGTTATTCGTTTTACATTTATTTATCTGTCTTAATTTTTTTTAAAATTGTTATATACTGTATTTTTTTTCAACATCGGATTTTCTGGGGGTGGACAGCTCCCCCAACCCCGGCCCCATAGTAGCTACGCCCCGCACATTCTTGCGTCAAGAACTTTCCCGATAAATTAATTTCCGTGAATTTCATAACACCTCTGTGGCGTTTTTTTCTTTTCTCGAAAATACACTAGATTTTCTTATTTTTTCAATCGAATATGTAAAACCGCCCGCCCGTGTCTGGATCATAATGGCGATGCTTTGAATAAGTTGGAAGATAAACAGATGAATGAATGTAGGTAGAAAAAAAATGGACCGTGGGAGGGGGAGGGGCTAGACTCCGCTCGATCTTCGACCGAATCGAATTTGTCGATACGTGTTTGAAATACGATGAAAGTAATGTCGATAGCACAAGTTGTGCATAAAGTTCGGTTTGATGAGAAAAGTCCCATCGCAACGTTCAACTTGAGACATCTTACTCTTCTATCTTTCTCTCCACTTACTCCTCCTCCTTATTTTTTTCTTCACATTCTATTCTCTCTCTCTCTCTCTCTCTCTCTCTCTCTCTCTCTCTCTCTCTCTCTCTCTCTCTCTCTCTCTCTCTCTCTCTCTCTCTCACTCTCTGTCTCTCTCTCACACCATCTCTCTGTTCCTCTCTCTCTCTCCATCTCTCTGTTCATCCCTCTTTCTTTTTTTGCCTCTTTTACTCCCCTGTACTCTTTGTCAGTTTTCCTTTTCTCACTCATAGATTCGGTAAGAGGAGGGCGGAGTAGTTTGCAAGCTGGGAAGCGAGATCTATTATTTACAGAAGCTTTAGAAGTATCCGGGAAGAAGTGAAGCGAGCGATATCGTATATAGGAAGACTGATGGCGGAAGGGCGTAAGGGATGGAGCTGTGGAGAGAGGGCGGTGGTGGGGGCGGGGGGGGGGGAGGCACAGGAAGGAACAAAGTCATCGGCAGAAGAGGAAGGGAAAGGTGGAAACTTTTAGCAACTTAATAGAATTAGTATGTAAAGTCAGGTTTTTCCCCTCCGAAAAAGTAAAGAAAAAAGAATGAAAAAGAAAAGAAAGTTGAGCTGTTTTATGAAAATAATGGAAATAATATCGGTCGAGTAACTCGTTTCGGCTCTTAAATTCCAATTGAATTTTTTTCTCTTTTTTCAACACCCCCCCCCCCCCACCCACAGCTTCTTACAGACGGGAAAGGAGGGCTACGCTCAAGGAAGTAAGTAGAGGAGTTGAGTTTTAGCTTTGAAAGTTGTTATTTTCATCACGATGCGCATGAAAGTTATTTTTTTTCTCTTTCTTTCTCTTTTCCTCCAAATCGCAGAGAGAGAGTTTTGAGAAATAACCTGCCGAGCGTATGAAGTGTACTCGAATGCATTTTAAAAGCTCCAACATCATTCGCTGCTCCACAACCTCCCCCTCCCCCCTTTCGCCATCCTTTTTATTTCCTTCTAACTCCTTCATTCGCTTCGTGTATGTATTGGTCTCTCTCGATGATACGCTCGAATACGCGTTAATATAGTATTATTGAACGAGTAGATAAGTACTAAGTAGCTACTTCGAGTTTACTGTTTAACTCCGCTTTACGAGAGGAAAAATTGACCGAGAGCTGATTTTTACTGCTTAATACCTCCGTCATCTCTCAGATAGTTTTATGGTAAATGAAAGCATATGTTTAGTTGGTGTATACTTACAGACTGCGTCTAGAGGTTGAGTCTGGTTTACAGTGGTGGCGCGTGCAATCTGACAACGTTGCATATCGTCCATTCAAACTCACCTGTAATATCGATTCGAGAGAGTATACTGTGCACCCCCCCCCCGCAACAAAATACACACCAAAAAAACATCCGTTATACAATGTTTTTATTAGTGCGCGCTTCGTCGCACTGAAAGAAGAGCTACCGATATTTTTTTTCGGTTTGTTTCGGTCCAGTTTTTTTTAAGTCCTTACTTCATGGGAAAATGTAATGGGTCCAATATGCACACTTTTTGGAGGTAGAAAGAGAGAGAGAGAGAGAGAGAGAGAGAGAGAGAGAGAGAGAGAGAGAGAGAGAGAGAGAGAGAGAGAGAGAGAGAGAGAGAGTGATGATCGGGGAATATTCCCGAACTTAAAAATATCGAGGGCAAATGACCTATAGCCGTTGAAGATCGCACGCCAGTCCAAAATCCAACGGAGGACTCACTGAAGGAACTTTGCAAGTTTGAGCGCAAAAGATTATACGCGATGTTGAAGCACCATCAAGAGGGCAGCTAATGAATTATTTCACCTCAATTTTAGTTTACGAGTCCATAAATTTAGCTCGGAGCTCATAAATAATAACGGTTATTGGCTCGGTCGAAGTCGGAGGGCAACCATTAAAAGCGGAGACCGCATTTTATCCAGCTCCTTCCATTTCTTAGTTATGCATCACGTTTCACGCGCGCGTCAGTAATTTGTTCTGATCCGGGAGAAGGGGCTCTTTGCGTCGCATCGCATCTGTTTTCTCACGTGCTGTATTTGCCCCGCACTCTGAATTGCATTTTGCATATGTTACGTACATACATCAGAGTTGTGCGGCTCTCATGAAGTTTTCAGGCCATCTCTTTTCTTTGATCATGAAAAATTGCCAATTTTGTCGCTTTGCGTGTTCTTAAGCTTCTATAAAAGCTCTCAGATTTTGCCACTAAAGTCGTCACTGATGCGAGAAACGTAACCGCCCAAAATGACGCAATTTGCGCACGAAGGATTTCTACAGCTTTCTTTTACACGATGGGTTCGTTTTCAAATAGCTCAAATCTCAAGAGTACATACCACTGAATAAATTTCATCATTAATTCATTAATTCAATCAACTCCCGCCGGTCCAAAAGGGATAATTTTTACCCCAGGTTAGTTTTTTTCCCAGGAAAAAAGTTTCACAGAGAAATAGCAGCGTTCTCATTTGGTGGATTTTCGCGGTTCCAATTTATGATGGACTGGTACTACACTACTTTGGAGGTGTTGTACAGTCAGGGAAGAAAATAATGCCAGACGACTCCTGAACGTAGGCTACACGCAATACTTATTTCAATGAATTTGAGCAATCCAGGAGGGCTACTTAAATGCAAAAATCTGAATAGTATTCTGAGGTTTTTTTTAGTCCCCAACTGTACTTACGATGTATTTGCGACCTCAACCTAAATGGGTGACTGTTGAATTTTCTATTGTTGACTGTTAATAGAGGATGAGTGAGGATAACCAAAATCAGTAAATTTAGAGACTTTACTTGAGGTCTCCTTGACTTGGTTTGACTTCGAGAGTCGAGTGAGAAAAAATACACTCGCCGCGTAAATTGGCATTTTTTGAAAAATCTCAAATTCAGTTCAATTTAGCTGACAAGCTGCCTTGAAATTATCTTCTGAAGACTTAGCTTGATTAGAAAACCGCGGATATATTTAAAATGAATCTGTTTTACCATTTTGTGACAGTTCTTGTTTGAAAAAAGAAATCCCTAGAAACTGCTTCAAGAAATCTCAACGCGTTTTGGTTGGAGGAATATACTTACGTGTTTATGAAAATTTCAAATTGAATCTGGAGGACGACTGAGGCCCAAGCTTAGCTAAAGAGATCTCATGTAAAGTCTCTGAATTGCACCTTAAAAGAAGCTTAGAAAGCTTACGTACTCAAAGACAACATATACGCTTACATAAGACAAAGCTTAGATAATCAATTAAAAATTAAATTTTAGCCTCGGAACAATCGCGAACGTCGTCATAGCAAAATCCATTTAGGTATTACTCAGTACTGCCTGTAAGTTTGGAAAGTTGGGCGCCAGACTGTCGACAATTAATTTGAAAAATTTCATGAAATTTGATGAAATAATCAACAACCAAAACGATTTCCATCTAAAATGGTATGGCCATTCGGGCCATTCCATCTAAAATGGCCATTTAATCAAGTAAAACGAAATAAGTAAAACGAGAAACGTGGATTATTTATACGAATAGGAAAGAACGACGACTATAATCAAATAAAGGTTCAGTGCATATTCCACTAAGTTTATTTATTTTTTGTGTAATGACTATCTCGGTATGACTCTATTGCTATGTGCCAATAGGCAAGTAGCAAACCTACTATACTATTTCCCTTGAATTGCAGGTTGCCTACAATACATTGTAGACTCAGCGGATTACTTTCATGACAGTTAATGTCACGCACTAAAGATTAGATAGTTTTTTAAAAAAAAAATAATAATACGAGGAAAAAAATGATAAACGTGTGAACTAGCTATCAGAGTTTTTCATGGTATCATTTATCAGGAGCAGATTCAGGAGTTTGTCCTCCTCTCTCTCTTTCTCTCTCTCTCTCTCTCTCTCCATCTAGAGACGGACATAGATATTGACTAACTTTACGTGATGGCGACTATTTTCATCATTTACCAACTCATGTTATCAAATGGGTGGAGAGAGAAAGATAAAATCCTGAATCTGCCCCTGATCATCATAGCGTTACATACGTCTCTTCAGTATCTCCTGGGAATTGCTCGCTGTCGCTATCGTTTACTTCCTTTGCATTATCAAACCGAGTCCTTTATGATTGAGAAGAAAAAATAGCTTACTAGACTTGAAACTCGGACCTAAGTGACATGCGTTATAACCGTCAGTGATCGTCCGTTCGTCCGACCGTCAGTATGTAAATTGTGTTTACCAGATTTAGTGATTATATTCAAACACTTCATTACTGAAAAGAAAATAATCTTTCAAATTTGACTAGGAATAATGGGTGCAAAAAAAAGTGAGTAAGGACTAAATTTCTACTATATTTTTAAAACTTAAAAATATTTTATTTTAGAGTTTTTTAAACAGCATGTGGGTACTTTTGGTTGCTAAGGTTTTTCTGCTGCGGAGGTAATACTGACGAAACAAATATGATCCTCCAACGAGCTATAGCGACAGAGGGACTCATACATGCTATAAGTCCTACCTTAAAGTGAGGCAGTATGGGCGATCTGAATCTGGTTTGTTTGCCTCACATTTGTTATCCTTAAATTGAAAATTGTAACTAATCCAGTGGAAAGTGATTTTAAACGAAAGTGCAAGTGTTTAAGAGTGGCTATCTAAATGTAATACAACCATCCAGTGGAGAAAAGTTTGCATATTTCTGTTATGTGTCAGTTTCTTATATCATACAAATCCTTCCAGAAGAAACAGTTATTTCGATTTTTGTGTCCACATAGCTCTCTAAAACACTTGCACATTCGTTTACAACCTTTTTTTTTTTTTTTTTTTTTTTTTTTTTTTTTTTTTTCTCTCTTTAAATTAAAGGTTAAAATAAAATGAGGCAAGCAAACCGAGCCTGTGTGAAAAATGTAAATTAGAGATTTCGATCATGGCTGCCTCCATGCTGCCCTAACATGACGTCCCACAAATCCTCTCTATCGCTACACTTAGCTCGTTGTGATCCTCTCAACTAATCAACTTTCTCTGAGCGCATCCACCACTTCTCTTTTGAAAAGGAAAGGACACCGTAGTTTTCGGGGGGGGGGGAGGGAGGGGCTTTGAAAACGCTAGACGTAACTTTCATGCAAAAACAGTTCAATATTTACGCTTCTATTACATACCTGCTCGGTACTTAATATAATGAGAATTAAATGTGCGGGCCGATCATAGGATTAGTTTTATTTCATTTCTCAGCCCTTCATAACATTGAAGCGAAGCAGAAGCGCACCCAGATCAGCCAGATTTTTAAGCGTGCCATATAATATAAGACTATCGCAACTCCCTCGGTACATACGCTCATCGCTTAAACCTGAGCGCTCTGATACTTTTGATCTGGTCATTTTTTGTCAGTAATTTTTACCTTACTTCCTCAATCGTTCGTTTAACAATCATTATGATTCTTTAAATAAAGAACAAACTTGCTTAAACCAGCGTTCTACTAGCCCGTACCCGTAGAACGCTGGCCGCGGAGGGCGGGGCGCCATTAGGGAGCCTGGAACGGCTAGTAATGTATAATATGTAAGATGCGCTCTCTATCGGTCGTGTATGTTAGATAGAAGCTAGGGTGAGTTGGAATTCAGGACTTTCATCCAGACTCCAATGCTCGGGTTGAATTGTGTTTTTTTTTTGGGAAATTTTGGTGTAAATTCCAATGAGACACTCAGATTTGCTCAATTTTTTGTTTGAAGTCATTTGATGCCTTCACTGTTTTTATTTAGTCTTTTGAAGCTTTCCCGTTGAAGGATCAGTATTCAATTCAGTTGTCTATAATGCACACACACACAAAAGGTCTGTGTCTGATTGTAAGTCATTATATACGAAGATTCTACCTCAAGGTCTGGCAATCAGCTGGCACTCTGGTACCGGAGCGCGGGGTCCCCGATTCGAGTCCCGCACCTGTCCACTAATTTTTGCGATTATTTTTTCCCCAATTTACGAAAATGCTTAGATGGTAACAATATATTAATACGACACCTCCATAAATATCTAGGCAAGAAACTCAAGTTTTTCGCTAAAAATTGAGATTCGGTGGGGTAAGTTAATCATCTGTAAATTCTGAAACTTGAACTGAACGATTACAATTAATATTTAAAAAGATATGAATATATATATATAAAAAAAAAAATTGAACACAAATAAAGTACAGTCTGTCACGCATTACCAATACATAAATGGTGTTGGAGTTCTCCTGCTTGTTTTTTTAAGAGAGGGGGGCTAGGTTTGAGAACTGAACAAAAACTGCATCATTATTAAGGATAGAGTATGACTTTCGGCAAGGCTTGAACTTTGGTTTTGGTGCTCCCCTTCTCAGGTGCGCGACTTTTGGAATAAATTCAAAAAGGTACTAGATTTGAACACGTTCTAATCTCTAATTTGAACTCTACTCGTAGATTTTGATAAGACGCAAAGAGCTCAAAATCATTACATCCATAATTTCTAAAAACTAAAGAATCCAAAATAGGTACTTGCTCTCCGCGACAAGACCCTAAAACTAGGCTAAAAAATTAGAGACTATCAAACCCATAAAAACTTTGTTTTCGGGTCATTTTACCTGTTTCTGACAACTGATAAATGAAGTATGAAAACTTACGCTTCCAACAACAATCATGATGTGGCTACGTTTGTAAAACACTTTGGTTAAAAACGAAAGCTAGACTAAATTCTATTTTTGATTTTTTTTTTCAGGTAAAATGTCTTCTTTGAACATTTTCGCGGTTCTTAGATTATCTCAGTTTAAATTGGCAGGCATTTTTCTATGCATCACCCTATTTCTTGTAACTCCATCCAAGTCAACACCTGGTAAGTGTAACTTGTGACAAATTATTGAAATAGCTACTCTTGAAGCTTCTAAATTTTGCAATCCTTTTTTCATAATTATTTAGTTCTTATCTTTAATCGCGAGCAACCTTTCGATTAGAGAGAAAGGCGGGAAGATAATAGGTTTGAAATTGTCAAACCCAACTCACTTGGGCAAACATCTCTCAATTCAATTTATTTTTGGGATATTTAAACACCTCGAAAATCGATCTTCATATTATATTCATCGATCAAACTCCCAGTTATAAGGGTGTGGATTTTTTCAGAGAAATTCAAGGACCAAAGTTGTATAGCGACATTTGGGACGGAGGGGGTACTTGTTTTTTTGTTTTTTTGTTTTGTTTTTTTTTTTTGTTTTTTGTTTTTGTTTTAAATACAAAATAGTTGATTTTTTATATTGGCATATGCGTGCTTAAAAATTTGAGTCACGAGCTTTTCAAACTATTTTCGCGCCTCCTCCCTTCTTGGATCCTTCTGCGAGTTCAGACTTTTTTGGCTCTGTAGCTCAATGAATTCAACAGCCATTTTTGTCTGTTTTCATGTTCGTTGTTTTCCATTAATTTTTCTTTTGCCTCAGCAAAAATTTTATTTGGCACACGTGTTGTGTGCCAGTGGTTTGAACTAGGATTAAGTATGAAGAGATATAAACTGAACACTGAACTTTGGATTTAGAACAATTATATGAGGTTTATTAGATTAGAGGGTTGAGCATTCGTGTGTTGATCGCTTAGTGGTTGGAACCAGAGTGAGGCTGGTTCCAAGTCAAAGGCTGGTTAGGACCCCTGGCTTGGAAGGCCTTAAGATTACTAAGAATTACAGAGACATAGAAATTGAATAGGGATCGGAATGTGAGTATTGAATATGAATATGAAGATGAGCGTTTTTGGAAAGGAGTATTGTGCGCTGGTCAGGCGCCGCACAGTGCAGCGACCTGTGGACAAAAGTCAAAAAACCGACCATCTTGTTGGGTTTTTTGGACTTTTCTAATGAAAAGGGGGGTAACCAATGGGTAAGTTTCCGGCATTGGTTTTCTTCAATTGCAAAATTAACGGCTGTGGTGACAATGGGAGGATAAGAGATCGACACTTCAGATTCGGCGACGCGCATTTGAGTTACGCAGTGGCGCTACCTTAGATGAGTCAGATCACGAAGACAAAATGTCGGAATAACAACAACTATGGATCTCTCCACTTCCGATAAGTTATTTCTTCAAGAAAATAAGTTTGTTCACTTATTTAATCAAAGTAGTTCGCTTATTAAAGCTATTTTGGAAAAAAAGGTTAAATTTGCCGGTTTTTTTAATTATTCAAAATGTTTGGAGACGTGTATAAAAAATATAACGAATTATAACTCCCCCATTTTCACATATTTTGTAGCCCAAACTATGAGGATTCAGAATATTTATTCAGATTTTGCGCAAACTTGCGCATAATCTCACAGCGATAGTTTGAAATGTGCCGGTTTTACCATAATCCCTTAAAATCGTGTTTAACCTGAGCTCATAGTAATATTCATAATTCTTCTGAATTAGTTGGAATAGAGAGCAATAAGGGCTTAAGACCTTAATGAAACAATGAGTTGTGGTAACAAAGTCGTCTTGTATGATTCTATATTGCTTAATAATCCCTCTTGTGATTCTCATTTCTTTAAATTGCGAAGTGAATGTTCTTAAATCAGAATAAAGAACTGATAGAAATAAGAGAAGAGGCAGAGTATTTTCTTCGAAACATCTTGGCTAGGTACCTAATAAACAGCCTACTTAAGACTGAAATAATTAATGCTGCATCACAAAACTGAACTTAACGAGTAAATAAAGCAGAATGAATATCTTCAGGATTTAACGATGACACGCTATAAAAATTAAGTCACGAATTTACAAGTGTTATATTTTGGCATCTTAGAGTCATTTTTGCAATTGAACAGGAGAATGCGAAATGGAAAGTATCTATAGTATGTTTGACATTTTGATACTTTTAGCATCAATACGGATTAATCTAGGAGAGAATTATTTCACTCTACTGCCTGAGAAAAGGCCGTAAAAAACCCTTTAATTTCATTTGACAATGCATTGCTGCAATGGTGAAACTCAATAGGTGAAGGTTGAAGTTGTGTGATTATACAGTCGCCTCGCCACATACATCCACGTTCGCGCCTCAACACTCTCGCTACAATTGAATCAATATATATTTATTACATAATTTGTTTCAATATCCTTTGATGAAGACTAAATTTTTCTTTCCTAAATAACTAGAGAAGTCGTATACGCTTTGTTCACGTTTTTTTAATAACATGTTTTTATCGTTGTTATCAAACTCATTTGGTGAGTTTTTTTTTTCTTCTTTTTTGAGCTCGTTGTTTTACTACCAAGCTCACATTATGTTTTATCTAATAAATAATCCAGCTGCATCCTCAACAAGGATATCTGATTTTTGATAACTAGTAGTATAGTTTTTATCTGTTGTCAGTCCGACAGAAAAAAAGAAAAAAAGGGAGTTGCAATTCAAAAGTGTTTTCCAGATTGAAGTGGCATGTACATTGGCAGGTGGTACAGTGAGATTTTTCTAGGCCCTATGATCATCCGTCTTTCGAGAAAAATAATGTACATACGTGTAGTATTTCATTATCTTAGCCTAAATATATTTTTGATACCATCCCACCAATTCGTCAAGTAAACCGATAGAAAAATGCCTCCCGGCAGGCCGGTAAGACGAAGTAGATTCCATGCTTGGTTAAATCATTTTTTCACAAATTTAAATATAGGTTATAATTTTCGCTGAATTTTTCTCTGAATTTTTCTTTTTTATTTTATCAGCTGCTCAAAATCCAAATATGATTGTGAAAAAGATTATATTACCAACAGAGAAATGTGTAATCTTTACAATGCAAGTGAGAAATAAAAGCTAGGTTATATAAGTTTTTCACAAATTTCAATAAATAGGTTATGTTATGATTTTCTTTGAATTATTCAATTTTCTTTTTTTTTTATCAGCTGTTCAACATTTAAATAAAAATGACCATGAGAAAAAGATTATAGTACAAAGATTGAAAAATGTGTAATCTTTGTAACGGTAATGAGAAATAAATCTGAATAGGAGCAGCTGATAAAACAAGAAAATAAATAAATAACGTACCTAAGCAACAGTGTACGTGTAAAACAAAGAAAGAGCAATTATACCAATACGCCATCCTTGTCTTTCACTTGTAAAATCCCGTAAGAAACTAAATAGCTCGTAAAACACGTAAAACACAAGGAAAATTCAAGGCAAAGAGCATATGAACTAAAAACATCCTTAACGATATATACTAAAATTTTTGAAACAAAAAAACAATTTCTTCATATAAAAACACTGCCAAAAAACCCGAAAAACACATCGCTTTTTAAACCAAAAAAGAAAAAAGACCCGGAAAAATTAAAAAACAACATAAATTTTTACTAAAACAAAAACTTTTAAAAAATTTTTAATGGTGAAAATTTGGATTTTCCCCGAATAAAGAAAAACCCAAAGTTTGGAAATGAAAAAAAAAAATTTTGAAATTGGTGAAAAAACCGGTTTTTTTTTTTTTAATTTTTTCCGCGAAAAAAAAAAAAATTATGGTAAGGGTTTTTAAAAACGCTTTGCCCCCATCAACCCATTTTTTCCCTTCCAAAAAAGACCGGCCCCCGGGTGAAAAGGTTTGATGGGGTTGAAAGGGGTTCCACTCTGGGGTTTGGGAACTTTTTTTGTTCTCCGAATTTCAATTGGGCCTTTAAAACCAAAAAAAATGTTTTTGCCTTGTAATTTTTTTTTTTTCAAAAAAAATTTTAAAATTTATTTTATTTTTTTTTTCTCTTCCCCGGGTTGATTAAAGGGTTTGTGAAAAAGAAAGGGGGCCCGGGGTTTTAAATTGGGGTTAATAATAGCCTTTATCCCATTTTTTTAAAGTTGTGTATTTTTTTATTTTTAGTGCTAATTTAAGTGTGTTTTTTACTTTTATTTTTTTTTTTTTTTTTATAATTTATAAAATTTTATTATTAAAAATTTTATATTAAATTTATATATATTATGGGGAATTTTAAAATTTTTTATTATATAATATATATATATATATATATATATATATATATATATATATATATATATATATATATAAAACAATTTTCAACGAGTGGTATTTTCTCACTCAGGGGACCATGAAACGTGCTCATTTGATAAAATTTCCCGAAAAATCCAACATCGCACCCTCCGCAATAAGTAGATTCATGGAATCTACTTAAAAGAAGGTATTTTACTATGACAGAAAAAGGCGTCAAAATAATGCTTGTAGATTCTTGGTGATTCTGCGGCCCTCCTGCCCCCCTTCAAGATACAATTCAAAATTGTAACTTTCCCAGTGTTTAGCTTAATAAATTACCTACATTTTGCCCAAGTTTCAAGTCTTCATCTTCTTTCGTTAAAAATTTATGACTTTTGTCCGTATCTCCCATAAGGTCAAAACACTGTGGCGCCGCGTAGCTGCATGAGCGTGAATAGGAGGTAGTGGCGCTATGCAGTTACAGGGTTGCCAAGCAGGGACACAACACACGTTTTGATGAATTGAAAAGCCCCTTTGTGTTGTTTAAGGTGATCAAAGAGAAGCTCTTAACTTAAACTGTGAAATTTTGTCATCGGCGATGGCTAAACGGTTGACGAGCACGAGAGGTCGTCAACGTTGATGGCCATCGCTCGATGGTACAGCTTTGCCACATTGTGAAATAAAATTAATAATTAAATTAAGCTCCGCCCCTTCCGATGGCCATCGGAAAAGCAAAATACGAGCAATACCTGCCGATGGCCATCAAACAGCTTTTGATGACAAAGCAGAATATGGCTACTGCATACCTAAATCATGGTTTCTTTCTGCTAACAGATGCTTGCGGCGGTATTTTGAAGGAAGAGAACGGGACGATAATGAGCCCCACGTTCACAGGGATGTATAGGTTATACCCTAACCCTAACATCCGATGCATTTGGGACATACAGGCTCGACCCACTAGACGCCAGTCCATGATTACCCTCGACTTCCCCCAATCCGAGATCGAGGGAAGCGGATGGTGCAGGTTCAGTAGCATCTTCGTCTCCAGCATCCTGGCCAACGGTGAGACTCGGAACCTCGGCTCCTTCTGCAGATCAACACTCCCATCGCACATCAGCTCCGAGACGAACCACATGAAGATCGAGTTCAACTGGCCAAAATCAAATTACGTAGATGAATTCCAATATACCAGATTCATCGCCAATTACTCCATCCGTGAGTCTAGCTGTTTCACAATTTCACGATTGCCAAATTATTGTCATAGAACTAGAACTAGAATTTCCTAAACATTTCCAAGAACTATAGTACAAACACTAAAATTCTGGTAATGGATGTGTTGCAAACTTTTGCTACAACGATAAAGAGTGTTTCATCATATGTAAAATCGCCCGAAAAGTCCATTGATGGCATCAGAAAGTCATGAAATGCGGTAATAAACTCACAAGAGACGTTTGATGAAATCCAAGATGGCGGAAAAATATTGAGCAATCTGTATGCATGCACCTTTAACATCCAAGGATTGCCAACGTTGACAACCTCACAGTTTCAGAGGTTATGTGTTTATTTACGTTGTGATTGGGTGTGATTGATATTGTGAGGTTGGCTATCCTTGGATGTTCGTGGTGCATGCATACAGGTTGCTCAATATTTTACCGCCATCTTGGATTTCATTAAACGTCTCCCGTTAGTTTTATTCTGCATTTTATGACTTTCTGATACCACCAACGGAAATCTCGCGATTTTACATGAGATTGAACACTCTATACTCTATAGCGCTGTAGCAAAAGTTTGCAACAGACTCATTGTGCCATCCCTTACATCGGTTCACATATCGGTTTTAGTGATGATGTCATCCATTGATGAGCGTTCCAAACTATCTTTCTCACCCTCACGCAACCTTCATGTACTGATAATCTCATTCTCATCAAAAAATCGTGTACAAAAACATTTCCTGTGAAATTTTTGGCAGTATTGAATTTTGATATCAAATTTTGTGTTACAATGCCCTGCATACGATTTTCGACATTAGGAAGAGATAAGCATGCATAACCATGCATGAGGGTCTCGGGAGAGTGAGTGAGATAGTTTAAAACGCTATGCGAGTTTGTCACTGCTGATTGCAATCGACGAGTGCACTAGCTGTTGTTATTGTTATGGCTAACCGTTGACTTTCGCACTAAAACTGTCTATTCAAGCATGCTATTATACTGCTGAATAAATACAATCAGCGGAATAAAAACGTCCGTGCAAGAGCCAATAGAAACGTTTTTCGACCTGTTTTGATACCTAATATGAATAGCGGACATACCTGGGTCATATCCCCAAAACTGGAAAAAATATTTTACTTTCAAAACCTAATCAATCTGCTCGATTACATTAGTTAGAGCACGCATTTCCTTGTGATTCTATACATTAATTCTAATTTAACTGTTTGCTGAGTGCAATTTTTTCCGTAGTTTATTTACTTTAATTCATCTATAGCTCTTCTCTTTCGTTTATCACTGTTCCTTTCATATCTCTTCTTGCTCATTATGCTGCATCCATAGTCCATATAATATACAGGGTGTATCTGAAATATATGTCACCCTCGTAATCACGTATTGTAGAGGTCAACATAAGACTTTCCCCCCTGATAAATATGCGTCCGAAAATGCCCCCCTTTTGCGCTACAGCCCCCATAGTTTTAAAAAATGTATGTTTTTTTGGAATAGCGACCACCGATATGAACCAAATGTCTTGAAAATTCACCGCTTTTATGTCTACTTTCAATATCTAAAGTCGAAAGTTTGTGCATTTGATCGCTACAGTCGATTTTTTTTTTTTTCAAAATTGGTAAAAATACAATTTGCTCGAACACACGCGATCGAAGCGAATAGAAGAGCCAACTCTTTGAGGTTTAAAAATCTCGCAAAATCTTTAACATGATAGCTTTTAAGTTCTTTTTCAACGCCTGAAGTCGAACATTTGATTATTGAAGCGCTTCAGTTGAAAAACAAGTTCGTAAAATCGATTAAAAACACCATTAGCGCGGTCGCAATCTGAGCTCAGTTCAGGGCATAGGGGCGTCGCGTGAAATTTTACCAATTTTACAAGCTTGCATTTCAACTAAAGCGCTTCAATAATCAAATGTTCGACTTCAGGCGTTAAAAAAGAACTTAAAAGCTATCATGTTAGAGATTTTGCGAGATTTTTAAACCTCAAAGAGTTGGCTCTTCTATTCGCTTCGATCGCATGTGTTCGAGCAAATTGTATTTTTACCAATTTTGAAAAAAAACAATTTCGACTGTAGCGATCAAATACACAAACTTTCGACTTCAGATATTGAAAGTAGACATAAAAGCGGTGATTTTAGTTATTTTTTAAGATTTTTTCAGGAATCCCCACATCGACTTCTTTAACCTCAAAGTTGGGTCTTTCTTAATTTCAGCCGACTTTAAGCAATTTTTTCAACTAGAAAAAATTGCTCAGGAGATCCAATTTTTTTGAGCAGGTACTCTTAGTAGTGTACTTAAAGCTTGGAAAGCATGAATTTTTTCTACCAACGCTATCCTATTTAAAAAAAATTATCAAAGATCGGAAAAATTGCAATAGAGTCACCAAACTTCAAATAGGTATACAACATGCTAAACCTTCAATTAATGAAAAACGACTTAAAGCAATAAAAAGAGGACGCAAAATGCATCATAAAGGGACCGGGACCTCAACCGTATCTTTCCGTTGAGAATTAAGGCTGTGGCACGCGTTCAAAGATAAGCCTAAAATCGCAATTTTTGAATTTCCGGTTGCCTATATCTCAGGGGCCGTAAGCTAAAAAAATATGAAAAAATACGTTTTGAGCTACTAAAAGTAGTTACAATCACCCCACAAAATATTTCCAAAATCCATGACTAGGCAGCACAGGCTCTGGTTGATTTAAAATGGAATGACCCAGGGGCTTTTTGGAATTTTTTTGAATCGGCCCTTGTGACCACCCTGTTCACAATTTTTCAAAAATCATTACAGATTCTGAAAGAAAACATCAGTACCTTTCGATGTTACCTTTCAGTAAAAAATTAAAGTGTTTTTCGCCAAATCAAAATTTTGGGGCTTCAATTGGCTCAAACCACTGAATCGCGCCAATTCTGCAATTCAAGCCCCAAAATTTTGATTTGGCGAAAAACACTTTAATTTTTTACTGAAAGGTAACATGTGGCACATTAATCGAAAGGTATTGATGTGTTCTTTCAGAATCTTTAATGATTTTTGAAAAATTGTGAACAGGGTGGTCACAAGGGCCGATTCAAAAAAAATCCAAAAAGCCCCTATAACTCAAAAAGTTCGGCGTTTTTGGAAAAAAATTATTGGAGCAAAAATGTTGCCACTTGTCTCTAATTTACGAACACGAACTTTCGATTTTTTATTGGAGAATTTTTCGAGAAAACTTGAAAAATGTGTTTGAGCCCCCCAAAAACCTCCCAAGGGGCTATCGGGGGCTATATTAAAATATCAAAAATGGAAAATTTAGGGTCAATTTCCTATCTGACTTTTTTGTTTCCAATCATTTGGTTCAGTAGTTCTCGAGAAAAATGCCCTATCCGGGTGGTCTGGAACACCTTGTATAGTTTTAATTATGGTTTCAAAAATCAAACATGTCTTCTTCTCTTTCTTTGAAACCTCTCTGCTGTTAACGTGTATCATAATTCAGCTATTGCATTTCCTGTTAATTTAGAAGCACCTAGTTGTGACTCCTCGTTATATTTCCGATGCAACGAAACTTTTGATTGTATTTCTTTGAGTTATGTGTGTGACGGAATCATCGATTGCAGAGATATGTCCGACGAGCAAAACTGCACGGCAAGTAACTTTTTTCTTTTAGGGAAGTACTAACTACTAATGTTAAGAAGAGTAGAGAAAACAGAGAGAAAAACGTTTTAACAAAAGAGGAAATATTAATTTTTGCAACCAGATATAGGCAGGGTATCTTGCAGAAAGCTACCGACCGAAGAGAGGCTGATTTATGAAGGGAGAATAAGACTTTTTCCCAATGAAAAATCTGTTTTGAAATGCTTTCCCTTTGAGTAAAAGTGCTTTAATTGTGGGGGAAAAAATTAGTTTTTTTTTTTTTTTTTTTTTTTTTTTTTTTTGGTTAAAAAACTGTGGCTACATTTGTAGAGATAATGATAATCAAACTTTGGCACCAACTGTATATTTTGGTATAAAACTCAAAAATATCCTTTGAAAAAAATCATAAAATAATATCCGAATGCTCTGGTGATAAGTTTACTAAGAATTATATTATAAACAGTACGGCTAAAATTATGTTGCCGCTGAGGATTTGCAAAACGTGTAA
The DNA here is from genome assembly GCA_011764245.1 of Trialeurodes vaporariorum. Taxonomy (NCBI): domain Eukaryota; kingdom Metazoa; phylum Arthropoda; class Insecta; order Hemiptera; family Aleyrodidae; genus Trialeurodes; species Trialeurodes vaporariorum. The sequence continues at coordinate 21,710,012 of VMOF01000035.1, forward strand.
GATTAATCTTTTTGTTAAACCCTAGTGATATTTTTTGGCTCACTTTACGATACGACACGTTTTAATCGAGATAATCGACGTCGAGGGTGGAAAAGTCAGGGCTTTGACAATGGCGCGTGGTGACGCCGGAAACGCTGGCCATCGCAGCCAAGCCACAGAATAAAGATTACTTCGTATTAGAAGCGTCACTTCCTTAAGGCTCTGTATAAAGTCCTTCCGTTGACCTTGAAATAAGCCAGCCACCTCGCAATTCAAAATAAGCCAATCACAGCGCTGATGGATGGTGGCTGATATGTTGTGGTTGAATGAAAAGGTTACAGAATTTGAAACATCCTCCTAAACATAATCTTTTCGAGACCATTCAAGGTCAACGAGTGCCGATAGAAGATTCGGCGACAGTGTCGGTTCTATTACAAAGTAATCTTTATTCTATGGTCAAGCAACAGGCAAAATATGAGACTGAAGGAGACGGCTTGATGGATATAGGGGAAGGGGGATAAGCCATAATTAGATCCAAGGACCAAAGGTAGATGGAGAATAGGTATGGACAAATGGGACAACACTCTGAGGTCGGGTCTAATTGGTTCGCCAAAAAAGCGACTGCGCGGCCATCTATCTTACCGCGCAATTCAAACTGAGAATTTGCACGGCGCGGCAGTGGAAGTGGCGACAAACCTAACCTAATCTCCTTCACAAAATTTCGACCAGTAATCTCTGATCCCTATACTCTGTTCAAGATAAGAGGGCGGGTGAGAATTGAGGTAGTAATGCACTATTTAGCAGCAGTGTGGCTATGCTGGCTACTCCAACTCTTTGCAGTGTCCGTTGTTCTCCCGATCTCTCTCTTGGCACGGAGGATTTCCAAGAACCGACAGACTCAACAATTTACACACGTCCAGTAAAAATTGCGAACGGTCAAAAATACGAAAAAACGGACGAAATTTTCGCTCTAAAGGGCCAAAAATCGGCAAAAATAGTCGACTTCGATTATTGATGACTCTCAGAAATTCGTATTTTTCAGTCGGAATTAAATTCAGGATATTTCGTCTAATATCGAATATATGAGAGTCATCAATATTCAAAGTCGACTATTTTAGCCGAGTCTTGGCCCTTCAGGGCGAAAATTTCGTCCGTTTTTTCGTATTTTTGACCGTTCGCGATTTTTACTGGACGTGTGTAAATTGTTGAGTCTGGCGGTTCTCGGAAATCCTCCATGCCAAGAGAGAAGTCGGAAGAACAACGGCCACTGCGAGGGGTTGGAGTAGCCGGTATAGCCGCACTGTTGCTAAATAGTGCATTACTACCTGAATTCTCACCCGCCTTCTTATCCTGAACAGAGTATAACTGAGATGAGATGAAAAGAAACATTTGCAAAATTCAAAATGATACATAATCACCTTCAAAAGCTCCAAGAACTTTAGCAAACTTAAAAAGTATAGCAAAATCAAAATGACGGTGAAGTCGCTTTTCAAAAGAGGCCACGCCCCCTGAGCCGGGTGTTGTTAAACTTTCTGCGTCGGCAGGTGACCGGACTTTATTCCCGGCCACCAGCATACTTGACCGCTAAAACGTGAATTTTAAAAATGTATCATAAACCAGTTGTATGAATCATTTCCCACAAGGAGTTTGCAGTGTTCTTAAGAATAAATTTCCCTTTCCATAATGGCGAAAGCAATGGGGGGGGAGGACGGGGAAATTGTTCTCCCTCCCTTCAAAAGCATAAAATATTGCTTCTTTCCAACAGAAATCAGCCAAAAATTGCTTCCCGAGACACGCCTCTTTCAAAGGAGACCGCGTTTGGCTCATGAGTCATCGGAACTAACTTTCGATCAAATTCGATGAAATTGAAATATGTTGCGTAAAAGTGTCTCCTGAGAATAAGCTCTCACGAGGATGAAAAGTTTCCATGTTGTATCACATAGCGCGTGGAGCTGAGAGAATCGGCTGCGATCCGAGCCTTTTGAATAGCATTGTCTGAGCATAAGAGATACGAAGTACCCGACTTTAGACGCAAATATCTCAATATCCTGTCATGAAAACTTTTGATCTCCGTGAGAGCTTACTCTCAGGAGTCAGGAGGAGACTCTTTTATGCAACATATTTCAATTTCATCGAATTTTACCGAAAACTAGTTCACATAAGCCACGCATGGTCTCCTTTCTTATTGTTAGTCCCCCCCCCCGAAAAACTTTTTGGGTCCACCTCTGTATCACTACTTTCTCTTTATGATTCCCACAGGTTGCTGATTCTAATTTGCAGCCATTTTTTTCCGCGAGCCTTGCATGAGTGCAGAGAATAAAATGACGCAAATACGCTGATTTCTGTGACAAAAGATCCTTATTATGCTATCAAACGCAAAAGTTTTGGTAGTCAAGAATTCGAACACTGAAAAAAAAAAAAGATTAAAAGAAAACGTGACAATATGTGAGCCCATGAAAGAGATAGTACAATAACCAGAATTCTAGTGTTTGTACCATAGTTCTTGAAAGTTTTGGGGGAAATTCTAGTTCTATGACCATACTCTGGTATACTAACACTAGAATTTGGTGGTAAAAGTACTAGACTTTCTGTGGTTCACAATGCTCACAGCTCACATATTGTTGTGCTTCTGGTAATAGTATCTGAGTGAATTTCAGCTAATGGGAGAAAAGGGGTTCCCAAAATAGTTAAAATTGATTTTATCATCTTGCAACCCCAATCTGTACGATGCAATATCGCGCAACGCTCTTTTTCCATGATTTCGAAATGAACTGCGGGATTTAATACAGAAAAGTACGTACTGATGTCAGTCTGTTGACGTTTTCTACTCTCACATATTTTAATCAAATTCACCTTTATCGTGGTATTAATGAATGTTTAACAAAGGTCCTACAACCCAATTACCAAAAAAATATGAACATTTTTAATACAATGTTGTTTAAGGCAAAATTTAAGAGTTAGCAAGACGTATTGCTCAATTTCTATGCAATTTTTATATTATTTTGAGTTTACAGCCTGTTAAAGCGCCGTATTTTAAATGCAGGTTTGAATTTTTGGATATATAGAAAAAGTTCATACCTGCCACGAAAAAATTTAAGACGATGTATGAATAGCTCTGAATAGTTCTGAATATGTTTTATAACTTGTCATATAGTGCCAAATGTCAGTCTGGTGATGGTTTCTAGGGAAATTTGAAGCCATTGTCAGTCTGGTGACGTTTTTTTATTTTCTCGAAATGTGTGACAAAATGTGTACTCAAACATTTTTTCCTTATGTTTCATCATTTCTTTTCTTTTCGCATAGTTTTTCTGGCTCATCATTTCTTTCTTGCCTCTTCGCAGTCTGCCAACCAGTACGACGTCACCAGACTGACCATTGAGATGACCGTCTCCAGACTGACAATTGCCGATTTCGAATTTTTTCCACCAATTTATGGTACCATAACGAAACAGAACATTGGGGAAAGGTTGAGAGTGCACTCAAAACTTTAGCAGTAGCGTCATTTGCGGGGGGGCAGGGGGGGGGCAACTCTCTCCCCCCCCCCCCCCCCCAAGGGTCGGCCAAAAGTGAAAAAGTGATGATACCTTTTTTTTTTTTTTTTTTTTTTAACTAGAATTTTGGTCATTAACAAGTTTTGTTGGAAATTAGGGCCGTAAATAGAATATACTTAGAATATGCAGGGCTGTAGAGTGTGTAAAATAATATTAATGAGCAAAAAAAGGTCATCACATTTTTGCCCCCCCCCCCCCCCCCCCCCCCCAAAGCCGAACCTGAAATGACGCTCCTGAACTTTAGGGAAAAAATGCGTAAGCATATGTTTTGCCACACGTTCCGAGACAAAAAGCCGTCACCAGACTGACAGTGAATAAGTGCGACACTACCAAAAACAGTAAACAAAGTGAAATCTTGCCTAAAATAAAATAAATATGATACTTACCAAATACTTGCCGACTTGGTACTCCTTCTACTCCAAATATTTTTCCTTATGAGCCCACTAGGGCTACCTGAAGTTTGGCCACGAAGGAAAATGCACTGCGTCACCAGACTGACCAAAAACTGAGTTACACACTTTGAGCTTCAAACTAAAATATGTAATGCTCAATCCATTCGATTAAAGTCATATTTTCTGAAAGATTATGCAGTCCAGATTTGGTATCATATGATGCAAGGCCTAAAAGAGGCCTGGGTTTTTTTTGGTGACAATTTGAAACTTCAACTTCCCCTAAATTACACGTCACCAGACTGACATTTTGACTATAAAACAGAGTGAAAAACATATTCAGAGTTATTCATACGTTCTCTCGAATTTTTTCGTAGCACTGATGAACTTTTTCTATCCAAAAAATCAAACCTGGAATGAAAAAACGATGATTTGACTGACAGGCAGCTCAAAACCCCTCTTTTCTCCCATTAGCTGAAATCCACCCATCTACTACTTACTTATAGGATCTGGTATTATGACTATCGCTTTTTTTCAGCGAAGTAAAGTAAGGCAAATCCTCGTGTTATCAAATCTATTGAGGCCGTATCCGGAAGAAGGGCTCATATAACCTCAGGTGTATTCCTGCGAACAAATAAGCCTTACTATCTCATTAGAATTTACTTAGATGAGCACACCTCTTATTTCATGGGCCCTTTTTCCGAAGATGACCCTCAATTGTCTGCGCTCCGCTTGCAATCTTAAGTGTCAAAACTTTCGCGTTTGCTAACACTTACATAATTTTTTTAAGAAAATTAAAAAAAAAAAAAGGAGAAACAAGTATTTCTCAAATTCTTTCGGAAAATTTCACTCCAGTGGAGATTTTCGACTAAGTGCGCTAGGGAAGAACAAGAAACAATACTTACCATACTTTGAGAAAAAAAGTAGGCCATTGACTTTAACCAGCTAAAGCAATAGAGAGGCTTTATGGGACGTGGTATTGAAACTTCAAGAAAGCAGAGCCATGATGGAAGTCTCTTATGGAGATTATACAATATACAAGTGCTGCTCGGTTTGTTTGCCTCATATTTTTTAACCTTAAAAAAAAAAAAAAAAAAAAAAAAAAAAAAAAAAAAAACTCACTTGAAATTGGTTGAAAACGAAAATATAGTGTTTGAAAGTGGCTATTCGGAGACACAAATCAATATAATTGTTTCTTTTTGAAGAATTTGCATGTAAAGAAACTAGCACATGACAGAAACAAGCCAAATTTTCTCAGTTGGATATAGTTGTTTCAAAATTCTGTGTCCAGATAGCCACTCTAAAACACTTGCACTCTCATTTAAAACCAATTTCCACTGGATTAATTGCAATTTTTTATTTAATTATGGTTAAAAAAACATGAGGCAAAAAAACCAGATTCAGATAGACCTCATTACCTCGTTTCTTGACTTATAAACTGGAGGAGGGGGCCCCTGGGGCCTCAATAACGGCTTCGGTGTAAAATATGTGTAAGGTAAACACCCCGGTTGCCGGCACCCCTAAAATTTGCACCAGTACACGGCACCCTTTTTTACAATTTGAAACGCATCAGTTTGTTGGAAATACTGGTGTTTTGTGTGGTTTATGTCTGAGACCTCAAGTGATCGTGGGGGGAAAAGAAAAAAAATCGGAAAAAATGTGAAAAATAGGTGCCGGCTACTGATGCAAATTTTCGGGTTGCGGGCTATACTGGTGCAAATCTTCGGGTTGCCGGCTACTGGGGTGTTTACCTTACCTTATATTGATTTGCTGCTATAATAATATTTGATCAAATTTTTCAGGGCAACATCAAAGGGAATAATGAAACTGAAAATACCGAACCTCATCCTGTGTTCGATTTTAATTCGTACGCTAAGGTCCTAACGGATCCGATAAATCAAACCGATTTGGAATTCTTGATTGACTATAAAGAAGAAGAGAAAGACATATTGGCGATGCACAGCGATTTCAACCCGGAAAAAATCATGCGAGCACTGTTTGTAAGGGCTGCGTCAACGGCCACGCCACCAAATCAATTCCACTGGGAAATAAGACAACTACTTTCACCTGAGAATGGCGCCGATCAAACCTATTTTGAAGAACTTCTTGAGAAATACAAAATTAGATCAAAAGCAGAGGATCCATATACTGCAACTCTGTTCAGATTACGAATGATGTTCCCTCATTATTGTAATCTGGGACAGAAACCATTTTTCAGCTCACCAAAAATCAACGTCGCAGGTAGCTTTGAGGCGCCCGCTATGCTCCAGTACGCAGAGTTTGCCGGATTAATACCACGCGAAGATTCAGCCTTAGATAGTGGTTACGAAAGCTTAGGGCCCCGTAAGAAAATGCTGATAGCTCTACACCTGTATCTTCTGAGTAGGAACAGAGAGGAAACTGTTCCACTCCGTATTCGGTGTCTAACGTTGAAGGAACGAATGGAAAAAAGTATGTTGTCGGATGAGCGACGGATTCGACTCCTACAAAACAATAATGTCCTCTCGGCGAGTAAAAAAGTAGACGGAACTTTCATATGTACCGCGGCGGATGATCTTATGACTGACAATTGTATTCCTAGTATATTTCGAAACGGATGCGATTCATTTTTATAAATGAATGTTAAATCAACACTGTGATATATGTAGTTTCATTCAACTTAGTTTGTCACGTGAAAATAAAGATGTACCATCAAACTTTTCGAGCGAACGGACAAAAAGATAGAATACGTGTTTTGAACTTCTTTCCATAACCTACTGATACGATTAAAAACGCTTCACCATGCACATTAAAAAATCCCGATCCCAATCGATGTTCTTGATTAAAAAAATGTGAAAATGCGGGCTGATTTTCACGAAAGTTTGCACGGGAAGAAAAAATTGTTAGTGAACTTTAACATATCTGTGATAGATTTAGGTCTCAGTCAAACGGTAGGGTAAACTTTGCTAGATAACTGACGAATGCCATCAAATGATAATGTAAATTCGACCAAAACTTTGAGAAGTTTCGTTCGATGTATGTAAATGATACGGTGCTGAGATGATACATCCACATTTTAAATTCTGAAAATGTCTGTCCACATGTTTAAATTCCAAGATTTCATAAGTCCAAATATTTAATGACCAATAAAAGTTTTGCATTGCATAAAATTTAGTATCCTCACACATAATACAAATATTTGTCAAGGGGCCTCCTCAATAAGTTTGTTTCGTCAACATTAAACACCCTTGGAAGTCTCTAGGGGGGGGGGGAACTGTCATTGCAGATCGAAATTAGCTTTTTTACTGGCAGAGTTTTGAGGGTTAAGTGAGGTTTTTTAGCCTTTTATAATTGTTATTAAAGAGAAATGATAAGTTTTCAAAGTGGATTTAAAGTTTCTTACAAATGCCTTCGGTCAGTAGCGTAATCTTGGGGGGGGGGAGAGTGGCTTTTTTGCCCCTCAAATACTTGTGATGGGGGAGGGGGCAAAGTATCCCCCCCAATTTGATGAAAAAAAGGAGAGAAAACAACAGAAAATAAAAGGGGAAAAGATGGGGAAAAAGACAAAAATAAAGAAAGATAGGAATATTTACAGAAATCAAGAAGGGAATAAATGGCTAGCTGGAGCTCTAATTTACCCTTTACTTTCTCCCAAAGTAAGTCTAAAATGAAAGTTTCCTATTTTTTCAATGAAATGAAGAAAACCTGCATTGATTCCATTAACTTATGTCGGTAAATGTGTTATTTCTGAGAGATGAAATGGGGCTCTTGCAAACTTTTACTATGGGGAATTGAAAGAGTTGATTCTTGCATAAAAACCTGTAAAAATAACGATGAGTACACTAAAAAATCACGAAATTCATTCTCAGAATCGGAATTAATGACGGAGAAACGCCGGTATTATGGGAGATTCCTGTCTGAATTGAGACATAATTCTGTGTTTCCGTAGAAACAGTGACAGAACAGACAGGAATCTCCCATGATACCTGCGTTGAACCACCATCACGAACTTGCCCATATACTAAAGCAGTTATGTGAGTCTATTACCGAGTTTTAGACTTTCTCAGCTAGTGTGATTTTCGTGGTTTTCGCTGGCTTTTACATCAGATTGTACAATCCATTTGCTCACAGCAAAAATTTGCAAGAACCCCATTCCTTAAAATATTGTCTGAGAGAACCTAAATTTTAAACATTTTCAAAAGAAGAACCCCCTCCTTAACATCGGAGGGGGCAACATAGAAGTAGATAATTTCAATACTTCAGTTTTCTGGTCATGTAGTTGTTGTAGTTGGTCGTCTCTGCCTACTGTGTGACGTCGCGTGTGTCGTTTCCACTACCGGAATCTCTCGAGGCATTGCACGTCATCCTTTTATCGTGTTAAGCAACTTCGAGAGCCGCGGGAGAATTTAACAAGAATTTACTGCTCACCACTAACCTCAGAACTGGTTGACTCCCGACTTCTCGCTTCTTGTTCTCGTACTGCATCCTCTTGCAGCTGGTCTCTCCTTCCCCCTTTCTAGTCTCCCTACCCCTACTCCTTTTCCTTTTCCTTTCTCCTCCCCTCCCCGCCTTCCACATCCCTCCCATTTTCCTGCTTTTCAATCTAACAATGATCTACTGCATTTTCTCAACAGTTACCTTTCCTGGTTCGCCTTCTCAAACACATCTTTCATCACGTCCCGAAGATTAATTTATCTAATCCCCAAAGAAGTGTCGGCTTTTTTAAAACTTTGCTTAAGGTGTCAAGCCTTAGCTCTAAAAGCGTTATTTTTTCGTTTCTGTATGGACAGTAAATATGAAGAATGTTTGAAGATAATTTTCCATCATAAATCACAATTTTTTTTTTTTATGTGTGAGGCTATTTTTCGGGAAAAAAATGACGATCATTGAAAAATGCAACAAATTGGAAAAGTGTTTTTTAGTTTTTTGTTTTTTGCTGTATCTTTGTTATTTGAATATGAAAAATTGAACCTCACTGGTCATAAAAAGTCATCATGACATTTTCTAAAAATGATTTATTGGACCGGTTCCCACCCATTCCTTGAAAGTTTAAGAAGCCTTATAAAATCACAAAAAGCCCAATAGCATCTACAACTTTACTGTTGTCCAAAAACATAAAAAGTAGCATGAATATCGGCTGTAATAGTACTTGAATTTCACGAAGTTTGAGATTGAGTTAAAAAAAAGAACAAACAACAACAACATCAAAAACAAAAAACAAAAAAAAAAAAAAAAAACAAAAAAAACAAAAAAAAAACAAAAACAAAAAAAAAACAAAAAAAAACAAAAAAATAAAAAACAAGTGAGAGTTCTACGGAGAAAAAATTGCTTCGGGTCGTTTTAGTTCTGCTCTCCCCCTGACAAAAAGATTGTTAAACAAATTCTTAGCTTTTGGTTTAGATAGGCTACCTGTAATGCTTCAATTTATTGAGATAAGTATTGCAAGTAGCGTACCTCTAGAAGTAGTCTAAAATTTTTTTGTCCCTGACTAGCTGGTCCTAGAATAATGTTAAAAGTGTTCAAAATATTGACAGTATTAAGTTTATGTGCGGCTCCAAATTTCCGAAAGCTAAGTTTTAGTTAGAACCAGCTAAGTATGCCCGGGAAAAAAAAAAAAAAAAAAAAAAAAAAAAAAAAAAAAAAACCATAGACGGTTTTAGTGCGAAATCAACGGTTAGCCATATCAATCACAACAAAAGCACTCATCGGTCGCAATCGGTTGTGACAAAACTCGCGTGGCGTTCCAAACTCCCTCACTCACTCTCCTGTGACCCCCATGTGCACCCATCTCGTTCTAGTTTCGAAATTCGTTTACATAACCTTGTTTTACGACTTATTATTATCAAAATTGCATTAAAATGCATCGAAATATTCATTTCTGCCAAACAATTTCACCTAAGATGTCTCTATGCATATCCGATTTTTGAAATGAGAGTGAGAAAGAGTACATTACATGATGGTTACGTGAGAGCAAGAGAGATAGTTTGTCTTTTCTTGGAACGCTCATCACCGGATGACGTCATCACCAAGTCATCACGAAAACCGTCTATAGGTAATTGAAGCTTAGAGAAAAATTATTCAACTTCGAAATTCATCTCCTTTGAAAAATTAGACGTTTTATGCAACTAAAACTCAACCTTTGAAAAGTAGGGACCGTATATTATAAATTCAAGGTTTTTGTTTGTTGTCTAGAGAGTACTGAGCAGTGTGCGTTATTGCGTCAACTTAGAATGAAGGCGCTCGACATTTGTTCCCCCTTATAGTGACATGACTTCCATCAATGCTTGAATTTATGGACTCAACTTGGCCTTTATGCCACTATTCTTCCACTCTATGTACATATTTGTTCAGAATAGAATTTTATTTGAACGCAAAAAGTTTTAATGATCTAGTCTCTGCGGGAAAAACATATCATAAAACAGGTTTTTGTGTAAGAGCCAGCGTTATTTCAAGCTAACAAAGAGACACAAATACAACAAATAATGATTTTTATAACAAAACATTCTTTTCGCTTGAAGCTCTGAGGTAGCTTTGTTTAAAGCATCGCAGATTTTTGCTAAAAATCTAGGGGGGGGGGACTTGATGTAAATGGAGATGTCTCAGGCAGATCACAATCCTAAGCAAACTGCAACCGCGCAAGCTGACCGTTGTAAGATAAAAACAAACAAAAAAAACAACAACAAAAAACTAATAAAATAATAATAAAAAAAAAAATTAAACGTATCGTTACAGTAAGTGCCTTGAAAAATAAACTCGTATCTTTTACTTTAGCTCATATGGAAGCTGACAAAGGTGACTATTCAAAGATTAATTTTAAATCCTGGTTGGTTTTCTTTCAATGACGTTTTAAAGTAATAAGTTACATAAATTGGAAAAATTTGGTATAAAACAGTATAGTCAAAGAACCTATGGTTAAGCTTGCAATTTGCCTAAAATATTTGCATTCTGCCTACGACAGAGACACCAGTTGATCGAAAAAATTGCTCATATCTCAAACCTCCCCCCTCTCTATCTTTTCCTGTATCTTTCTCTCGTTCTCGCTCTCTTTTTTCTCTTTTCTCTTTTCTCTCTCTCTTTCTCTCTTTCTCTCTTTCTCTCTTTCTCTCTTTCTCTCTTTCTCTCTCTCTCTCTTCTCTCTCTCTCTCTCTCTCTCTCTCTCTCTCTCTCTCTCTCTCTCTCTCTCTCTCTCTCTCTCTCTCTCTCTCTCTCTCTCTCTCTCTCTCTACTTGTAAGAAAAAGTTGAGGAAGATAGAAGGACAAGCTGATGAACCTGCTACTGCGGAGGGAAATCTTCGAAGGTCTCGGCTAAAAACTCGGCTAAAATTGTAAAACGAAAACGTACCAAAATACTTTTATTGAACTCGCAAATGTTGAAAGAACATTATATAAAACAATAAATTAATGATTAAACCTTAAAACTAACAACAACAATTTATAAAATAAGAGAAATGTACAGATGGACCTAAGAGAGAGTCCGGAGTTCGCTGACGAACTCGGGGGGATTTGTGCGTGTCCACGCCTTAACTTAAGATCTAATAGTCTTTGGTAAAGTTCCTGATGCCTGAGCTTATCCGGTTTTTGTTTTCTTGCTTCCTCAAGTACTCCTTGATTTTGTTGCAACGGCGAGCTGAAATAAAATAAATAAGAAATTAGGATGTGTATGTAAAATCAATATTGCAACAAACGGGTCGAGCAATTAAGTTCAATAATACTAATTTTCTGTGTTTCTAATAAAGCTAGGAATAGGGCATGACTCAAGTAGGTGAAAATGGACTCGCAATCACAATGAAAATGGACACACCATTACAATAAAATTAGACATACAATCACCTTTGAATTGTTTCATTTTGTGGTGGCACGTGCAACGTGGCAACAATGGATTCTCTCCACTTAAACTTACGGAAAATAGTTGATATTCAGGGAACTAACCGAATCCCTGAGAAATCGATACTTTCGCATAGGTTCAAATGGCAGAAAAACATTATTGCCGAATAGCACGTGCCGGTCGATCCGTCACTGGTTTATTTAATATTTGAAATAACTCGTTGAACTTCATCTCCAAACAGTGTAGCCTGAGGTTAAAAGTCATATACTTTACATTGATTCTTTTGGGCAATATACGAGTTGCACATCTGGTAGTACTGTCTCCAAAATAACGCTTGTCCTTTATTTTAATTTCATTCAAATTGGTTGCATCATACCATATCGTCGTTGCTTTCATATTTGGCACCAAAAGAATACAACTTTAATTGAGTTGTCAACAACAGGAAAATACGCAGATGAAAATGATTTAACCCTCTTAGGACCAGGCTACGAAAACAAATCAACGATATCTCTCGCTCAAATTAAGTGGGTAGTTAAATATTCCTACACAGCGGTGCTGATTTTGCATTCACACTTGATTGAAGGCGCTTGAGGAAGCATTAGTGTCTAAATATTGATGATTTGTAGCCATTATTGCGCATAAAAAACTGACATTTTGTAAGGCAGGTCTAGTAACAGAAACGAATATACTCGGGCGTGGTGACCGTGGTGTTGAGAGGGTTAGTTTACTTATAGCCTCTTATTAGCTTTAATAGAGCAGTTACACAGGTTTAAATTTTATTTCTTTTTATTTATTCATTTTCTTGAAATAGAAAATGGAAAAATTCAGTTTGCTTGCATAGGTTGGTAAAAAATTAAACGCAAATTTTACTATGGATCTGGCAATGTGGCATCAGAGACTGAGCGATGTGACTCTCAACATAAATTGGAGGGAAGCGTTCGCCAAATCGTACGCTGAGCTCACCGAAAAACCGATTGAGACGACTTCGCGGGAATCGCATCGATGCTGGTGGCTGGTGAGCTCGTGAAGTAGATTTTGGCGCGAGTCGATTCCGTCAGGCGGGAGACCTAAACGCACATAAGAAACAAGAACATTTCTTCCGATACGGATCGTATGCCTCACGACTATTATTCGTCGGTGAACCTTTATGAATGAAGCTTTTAATCCTTCTCCCCCCCCCCCCCCCCCCTCCACCGTATGAAGTTATTGCCAAACTATGTCTAAAAACCAACAATAAAAGCATGTTGACAATGGAAATATCCGACTTTGTGACTTGTAAATCCCTCCTATTGGTGTTAACCGTGTGGTACATAATCAACAAATTCTGCAATCGTGACGTTATCGCCCCCTTTCGTTTTCAAAGAGCGAATGGGGCTATTGCACACTTTTGCTATAAGCGATTTAATAGTCGATTATGGCGTAAAAACCTCAACAAATAACGATGGCAGTACTAAAAACTTCCAAAATCCACTCCTAAACTCAATAAACGCAGTTATTTGCGCGAGCGTAATGGTGGCCGAAGGCACTAACAATAGGAGATTCCTATCCTAATTTCGTCACTCTTTCTATGTTGACAAGGATGATTCACAGAGTAATTAGTCATCAGAGTGATGATCCACATCCGATGAATGGTGCCGCAACACCTAGTGACACCGGTGTCAAATGAAAGTAGTCTCTTATTGGTCACTTCTTGATGGAGTTTCATGATTGTTAGATGGGAATCTCCCATTGTTAGTGCCTTCGGCCACCATTACGCTCGCGCGAATAACTGCGTTTATTGAGTTCAGGAGTGGATTTTGGAAGTTCTTAGTGCCGCCATCGTTATTTTTTGAGGTTTTTACGCCAGAATCGACTATTAAATCGCTTATAGCAAAAGTGTGCAATAGCCCCATTAACACTCGTCAAAGTTAGAGGGCATGATGAGGGTATTTTTAGGAAAACATGATTTTTTGCTGACACCGATGTTTGCCATGGACATTGTATCAGAAAAACATTTACAACTACAAACAAACGGATAAATATTTCTGTCAAAAGTGTTTTAATTAGCATGTTCAAAAAAAAATGAAAATGATACATTGAAATCACCCTGCTTTTGAGGAATTTAAAAGAGCCTGCCATGACAGAATGATTACGGCTACGCTGTCATGTTATTCCAGTGGCGGCTCGTGCGATTTGGCAACAGTGTTTTTATCCCATTTAAATACATGGAAAACAATCGAAACTCGAGGAGGCTGCCAGCCTCTGCTTGAATCGATTTTTTACCTAAGTTTAAGTGGGAAAAATGCATGGTTGCCAAATCTCACGGGCCGCTACTGTGTTATTCTATCCGTTTTGACTCTTTAGAGAGCTATATGTCATTTCAACGATTCATTGAATTCACAGTCCTTTCATGTAGACCTTGCTGTAAGAAATGCCTTAGACAGAAATAATCATTCATTTAAGTTTGATATCTTTAAACGATTTTATGATGCGATTTCTATGCTTTTTTTTGGCGTCAGCGTAAAGTTCCATTGCCGTGGAGTTTGCCATAACGACTTCGGTCCCCAGCGTGCAGGCGAAAGGTAATGGCAAAGAGTCCCCCCCCCCCCCCCCCACAACCCATCGGAAAGCTGTTCAATGTTTTTTTAATTTCAAATGTATTCAGATTAACCCTTTCTCGCACGCATTTTGAAATTTGAGTTTTCCTGTGATTTTATCAAATTGTTCAAAAGAGGAAGACAATTTTCTAAGAACTTTGATGGGCCACACAACTTGTTGTAAAATGTTCATTTAAATTCCATTGAATCCCATGTTAAATAAAACACACAGAGTTGATTGTAGTGGTATCGAGAGTGAAGGCCCGCGTGATTTCCAGGTCAGCTCTTTGCCAGAAATTCAAACAACATCTGAGTGTTATTTTCCGGTAACAATCACACACGATGTTTAAGGAGCCTAACTCTCTATTTATGATTCACCCCAATTTTTTGTAGAGATTCCTGGCGGTGTCAGTGGTTATTGCCACACAAACTTTTAACATGCTAGAGTATTAATAATCACCATGATTCGATACTTACAGTCTTTCCATTCACTTTCAGGGCAGTTCTGAAACAGAAACGACAAATAACTCTTTAATATGAAAGTCTGGCTCATGATTTTAATGAATAGTTTTAGTTAGAATTTAAAATAAATTCTTGAGATTAAAATTCGTGCTTGCCTCATAGTACTAAGTAATTTGTAAGTAATAGGGCAGTTGCAAGGGTCTGAAATTGCGTGTTTTTCATTAAGAAAATGATAACTCTTGATGAGTTGAGAACAATGGTGCCTTTCGTTTTTTCCTACGTGTCCTGGTTTTGGAGATACACACGTGTAAAGTTGTAAAAAATCGTGTGTGAAGTGACGTCACTAGACGCGAAATTCCTATTTAAAACAGTGTATTTTGGACTAAAATCTCATCTTTGGAATAATGGGACTTAATTAGAAACCAAAGGCATCTTTGTTCTCAGCTCATCAAGTACTTTCATTTTCTTTATAAAAACATAACATTTCAGATCCTTGCAACTACCCCATTGTAATTATTGATTCAAATGAGCAATTCACAAATTTTTCCCAACAATCTAGTGACCACTTTGAGATTTCTCAAGTCACATCACTCGTATTAGTTTTACTTACTCAATCAGAGTTCTTCTAAAAAAAACATGATCCGTGCTAGAGGAAAGATATTTTAAAACACGAGGGAAAAAACACGAATGATTGAAGAGACTTGGACGAAACTACCTAATTTGATACTAAGTCTTCGTTCCCGATTAACAACTTATTTTCAAATTAGTTTTGCCCACGTCTGTTCAATCCTTCGTGTTTATTTCCCCCGCTTAAATTGAAAACTTTTCAATTCTTTTAGTATAGGGTCACGATGCGGATACATATTACACCCTGACCTTAGATTCTAGACCCCATATTCAGTAGCGTACACAGGAATTTGTCTTTCTCTCTCTTTCCCCATTTGAACACGTGTGTAAGAAAAGGACAGAAACAGGGGCTCGAACGTGTCTTCAGCTCTTATCTCTTTCCTTTTCTAGTACATTCATTCAAACGGGAAAAGAGCGAGAGAGACTGATTCCTGCGTACGCCATTGCCCATATTGATAGGGGCAATCCACGGTAGGGGCCATTTCAAGAGAGTTGGCAGGTGACGGATCGCCTTGTTCACTGTTTGTTTTTGCAAATACTTCTAATACTGTCTTATTTTGAGTACCTGGCTATAGTGGTAGAAGTCTCTGTGTTTTTAAGCACTAATTTTGATGCGCGAGCCTACCAACGGTACAGGAAACTTGAGCTTCCATCTGCTATCTTTCGTGAAATGACCCCCCTAACTGGACTTTTCGGCATCAGCGAACAGTCCTGTTACCGTACAATCACCCGTATTTATTGTAATAATTAAAACTTTACTCAGCTATACGTACGAGTTCGATTTGTTTCCACAGGCAGTGTTGGAACTGAACAGATGTTGGATTGCATTTAATCTCTGTATTGTCAGTGTCTGGCCAGGATGAAACTACAAAACAGAGAAGCATAAAATTTTGCTTTAAACTTTTCCCTAAAAATGAAAAATAAATAAACTTAAAACTCACCCTGTAGCGTACATTTAATGGCTTTTTAGTCGAAACCAAGGCTATTCCCGGACAAGACAATTTTATTGAAATCGGTGTTTTGCTGCAACAGATTATAAGTATGTGTCATCTCGACAAAAAATCGCGTCATAACGAACCGCCACAACTTGATAATATCGATCGCATCGCAATGTATTTGTGACTTTTGCCATTTTCTCGTCATTTCAAAGAAAAATCGACCATAAAAAGTGGATTCTGTTGACAGAGCAACTGGTTCATACTGTCCAAAACAATATCTGACAGAGCGTAAATAAACACAGTAAGTGAATGTAAATATTCAATTGACACGAGTTCTTATCTATCCAACCATTTAATCTTTGCCTCAAACTAATCTTTTTTTGTTTGAAAAATTGTTTTCAATGGTAACGCGTATGGCTTTTCTTGTTACAACTCTGTGCACCAGATATCCATGAAGTAGCATGCCGCATATTTACTGAAGCTCCCTTTGCACACAGAAATCAGAAAATTGCAGGCAGAGTTCCTGGTGTAACTATCATTTTGTACAGACGCCTTCAAATATTAGAGTATGCAGACAGCACTTTCGTGTGATGAAATTGCATACCTAAAGGAGTGGAGGCGTTTTCTGTGGCAGTAATTTTTCAGATCTCAACTAAGGGACTGTAGCTGTTACTGACCAGATCACTGTGCGACGAGTGGCCAAGCTCTGATATTTTGGCACTGCACCCGAAGACTGACGCTTTTACGAGCGTGGGCTCAGTGCAGTGGGCAGCTGGCAACAACGGATGGGTAAGTTCCGTCGCAGCAAGAAGAGGGTGGGATCGGAACCGAAAATATACGAGTTTACCCGAACTGAACTGCGCGCGCGGGATTTATGAAAGTTGTTATTCCAATGGACGACGACCATTCACGAGGATTTAACGTCGGTGCTTTGACACCGGACAACTCACTTGATACCACCGCAGCCACAGCTCACCAACTTTAAAGTTCATAACTTTGAATCGATCTCGATCTCACTCGAGGGAGAGGGGGGGGAGGTTGTTCGGGGCTCGGGGCTTTATCTCCATGAAACGACTGTTGAAGCTCTTGGCTACGTCTCTTCGCTTCATTGCTGCCGCGTTTTGTGTCTATTCAATTAGATTCCAAATCTCAGCGGTGATTTCACCGATGAACAGAAAGATTACAGATTCAAGTATATTCGTAGTGTACACTACATACTGCTCAATTGATTTGTATAATCTTTCCGCTCACCGGTGGAATCATTGTTGAACTTAAGAATCTAATTAAAGATGCGCCAAACAAATGGCATCGCTGCTTTGCTTGCGGTACTTCGCATCACGCCGCAGTTTCTATGTTCCTGTCTAATTTTCAATTCTCTCGCAATCGCGAAACCACCCCCTCTCTCTCTGCCAGTCAGCGAATTTAAACGCTCCCTGTTTAACTACATTTTGTGCTCTAAATGATTTCTAATTGGTTTAGGTTAGGTTGTGTGCTTCCTCTGTTACGCTCACCGCTCGAAGCTTCTCTTTGTAAATTGGTGGAAGGAAGCAGATAGTCTCTACTGACACTATGGCTCCATGACGACACCCTGCTGAGGTCATTCAGAAAGTTTTCAGATAGGGAAAACTGCCGTTTGCTTGTGTCGCACGATCAATCTAGTTTGATGTTTGTCAACGTACGCTATGCTCAAACCCGAATGAGATCAGTGAGGATTCTTCACTGGTATCTATACTGATAATTATTTGAAGGAAACCGGTCATTTACTTTAAAAAAAAAAAGAAACCACCATTAACCCTTTACAGACTAACGCCATTCTTCCGTTAATATAGGTAGTGAACTGTTCGTACTCGGGGGAGTTGGAATTGCCTATACGATGAATTTAAGGCGCCCCAAACGAAACCTTATCCTGGAAGTGTCTACACCAATAATCGCGTTTATTCTGAATCATAATACTGGAGCAATGTGAAGTAGACTAGTGGAGAAAGGCGAGTAAACTCGGGCTTGGCCCATAAGAGGTTAAGACTGTATAGTACCTGTGAGTAACACAGTTAATTGGACCATTAACTAACTGTCCATTTTCAAAACTATCGGGCAATTTAACGATGATTACTATAGCAATACGGCAAAGTCGCCCAAAAGCGCTACTCGACGTTGAGACTAGACAGTCGTAATTATAAAGTTTAATGTGAAAGAAAATGATCGGTATAACTATTTAGTAGTCAATGGACCTACGCTTTTTTAGGGTAAACTAAAACTGCCTAAATCAACAGAATATTTACACAGATTTAACGATGCATTTGGAGGTTGGAATCACCCAAATGTTATTGTTGTTATTGTGGAATTGGCAGGATTTCGGGCGATTCTTACCTACAAAAGCAATATTTAATCTCCGATACTAGTTAAGGGTGAATTCTCATTGGGAACTAGAACTTACCGTATCTTTCGTTGAAGCATTTCTCCATGGCTTTTTCACCAACCTTCTTCTGCCACTCTTCCGTGAACACGTCCTGTTTCAAATATGCTCGCATAGCATTAACATTGAGAGATCCGTCGGAGGTTAACTGAAAAAGAAATTCATTTTTTTCAATCCGTTATTACCAATAAAATACTTGAGGGGGGTGTACACGGAAAAAAAACTACGGTGAAAATAACCATACGGATACCTGATTTTGGCACCTGCCAGATGTTATGGTAATGTTAACCAGAAGTATACTATGTTTTGACTAGGTACTAGGTGATATTACCTGATTGCATATCGAATTTACTCAAAGTATCGGTAAATGTACCATACTTCTGGTCAAGTTTACCATAACATCTAGCAGGTGCCAAAATCAGTTATCCGTATGGTTATTTTCACTAATCTTTTTTTTCCGTGATACTAGTATCAATATGTGCTTATCATTCATAAGCCTGTAGCAAAAGTTTGCGAAATTTTTGGTACATTTCTGTCCGCCCTGTTTGGCATCAAGGGATTCGTCGAAGACACTGCGCGATGCGATGATGTGCAGTGCAGGCTGAACAGAGGACGAAGGAAGCGAAGAAGGTTTGTTTAAACAGTCTATAACGGTGTAATTCTTGGGTCACTTTAAGCTTCTTTTTAACGTTCATTTATGCACAATTTACTTAGGACGTTTTCAGCTCTCCTCCTTCATCTTCTTCGTCTTCTCCTTGTTTGCCATCTCTCCCCCCCCCTCTCTCTCTCTCTCTTTCTCTCTCTCTCTCTCTCTCTCTCTCTCTCTCTCTCTCTCTCTCTCTCCCTGTCTCCCCTTTTCCCCGTTCCTATCGGCCTCTTTTGCCTTTTTGAGGCAGGTAAGTTAAGTGGGTCATTTTT
Source organism: Trialeurodes vaporariorum (assembly GCA_011764245.1). Lineage (NCBI taxonomy): Eukaryota > Metazoa > Arthropoda > Insecta > Hemiptera > Aleyrodidae > Trialeurodes > Trialeurodes vaporariorum. Next base: position 21,729,669 of record VMOF01000035.1, read on the forward strand.
GTTCGAAGGAACTCAATCGCGCATTTAGTTCAGAGCTGCCGTTTAGCGTATAATTAATGGCATTTTTCAATTCACCGATGATTCCACCAGTTGAGAAAAGATTATACATAGTATGACTGACAAAAATATTCTGATCCATCTGTAATCTTTTCTCAATCGGTGCAATCGTCGTTAATTAATTACAATATCCGCAAGTTTTTTGAAGTCATCCACGAATCCACCGGTTGAGAAAAGATTACAACTCAGAGTATTAAGATCATTGAAGTCATTCGATGAACTAAACTGTGTAATCTTTTCTCAACCGGTGGAATCATCGGTGAATTGAAAAATGTCATTGATTATACGCAAAATGGCAGCTCTGCTTTAGTATTCACGTTTATGGTACCTACAGCGAGGAAGAAAAACTACCCACTCGCTTTGTTGTTGAGAGTTGAAAGAGGCAATATTTAAAGTTGCTGTTATATTCCTTTCTCTGTTTCTTTTGATTACATGGCTTAATTTTTTAAGGGCTGCCTTTCATTCCACCACCCCTGCATCCATGGGAGAGTAAAGAGGAAGAAATGAAAGAAAACTAATTTGGTGAGGTTATAGAGGTCGTTTGGTCTACGGCAATTACGTCTACAATTTATTTTGGTCTACTTAAAATTAGGTCTATACTATTTTTTCGTCCACAACCATTTCGTCTACATAATGATTATAATGTGTCATTTCGTCCACTAGGACGAAACGATTCCTCCTGCATTGGCTATACTTATGTTTACTTACAAACAAGGTCTAATTGCACAATGGGTCTACCGTATTCTTTTCCCCACTAACAAATAACGTGTACGCTTAAAATTTTATTCGTTACTTTTCTACATTTTTTATGCCAAGAAGTACATTAACAGACATTTGTCTCGTATTATTGGCTCTTTTCTTGTTTAAATGGGTCCTCACCGCATCAAAATAATTTCTTTTCGATTCAGTGCTTATGATTGGTCTACTCCTAATTTATTAGCTAAATCTTGTGGACCAATTTTTTAAAAGAAGTATTTGTTAACTAGACACACACGCTGTAGACCTGTTTTTCTGGACCAAAATCCTATAGACCTTTATGTCAAGTAGACGTCTTTGATGATTAGACAAGAAGTCTGTGGACCTAATAAATTGGACTTTTTGTCATTACACGTAATTTATTAGACCTCTTGACTGAAGAACAATTTTTAGTAGACCAGACGACCTGAAACTTTGAGTGAAAAACCAAACAAAACAGCAGCCACGCAAAACTACTTTGTAATGGGCCTGTTTTCAAACTTTTGCTACAGCTGAAGAGAGGGTTAGTACTCTGGTAGAATAACGTTCACTAAATAACGTTTGAAGTGCATTAGACAATTCTAAAATTGACTCACAAATTCAATAAATGTGTTTAAACAAAACAGGGGTGCCCAACCCCCCCTAGCTTGCATACGAGTTACCCCCCCCAAGATCAAATTCCTACCCCCCCCATCCGGGGGGTCTGGGGGGTATGGAATACCCCCCAAGTGAGAGGGAGGTCTGGGGGCCCACCCCCGGAATTTTTTTGAAAAATCAACCCTCTGCAATGCATTTTTAAGGGCTTTTTTAGTCAAAATAGAACACTTTTCTCGTAGCTCATGGACTCATGGAGTGGTAAATTTTGATGTGAGCGGGTGAGAACTGAAGGCGCCACGTGCTATCCGCACTGAAAAAAAAGTGCTGAATTAGTA
>VMOF01000035.1:21731892-21749457 GCA_011764245.1 Trialeurodes vaporariorum
TTGACTTCCTTTTTTTTCTGTTGACTTTGGATCTCCAAAATTTTTTGTAAGTACTGATTTGCATTAGTGTCGTACTTTGACAAAAGTGAAAAAAGTTTAAAAAGTTTGCCCTCTGTAAACTCTGCTCTTCGGAAAGCTATCATTTCTGACGCTAAATATCTGCAGCAATCAATTATAACGTTTAAAACAGAGCGGTGAAATTCAACTAATGCATTCTGAGACGTGATCAAACTTTTGTCAATACGCTGTCCAGTAAACCAACGTAACAAAGCTAATTCGTTGTTCCTATGATCATCCGACATTTCGTGCTTGGGCAATTGGCGGCAAGCATTGTTCCAGTCATCAAAACCCTTTTGAGAAAGAGCGACAGTCAGTGGTTTTGAAGAAGGCGTGCTGAAAAGAACACAGGGGAAACAGTATATGCTTTTTTTTTTCTCACTGTAAATTATCCAACTCCGGAGAGATTTTTTGCTTGCAAGTGGAGAGGTTCCTGCAACTTCTTTATACTTCCAATCAGCCCGCGGGAACAAGTCAGGCCAATGCGCAAGCTCCATCTGTTTCCTTTGCTGTATGATAAGGTTGATACTTTCAGGAGATAGTTTTGATTCTGCAAAATCTGCCGGGTCCGCAAATCTCTCAATATTGCTGGAAAATAAAAAGGCATATCTGGAGTTAAAGAGTGCAACGGTATCAAGGTATTACGTAATTTGAGCTCTTTTAACGATTTTGATCGACCAATCGTCTTGTTGACCAATTTAAAAGAGCTGAGAGAAAGTTTTTTTTTCTTAATTAGAGCGGCAATAAAGGAAAAAGAAACTATTTTTTCATTGGTTCGCAGTAATGTTGCTGCTGGTGAGCGGCTTGTTCAGAACGAGCACGCCCGATGTTTAATGTGACATAAAGTGAGTCAACTTCTCAATCATGAAACGTGAAAGCCAGTTTAAATTTGTGTAGCAATGCGCACGCACAGTGCTAATTGCGGAGTAAATGACATCCGACCCAGAGACAAATACAGGCGGAGCACTACGCTAAAATACATAGGAAAGATTTGAGGCACTCTGAATTTTCGGGGATTCAACAAAATAACATGTAAAACAACATTCAACACCTATTGATGTAGCATGGTGTTGAACGGTGACATTCGGAAAACACGGGGGGGGGGGGGGTAGGCGGGAAGTGCAGAGGAGGGTGCTCACCATTCAACACCATGCGACGTTGACTGTTGTTTTGTTGAATCCGCAAGAATTTAGAGCGCCTCTGCTGCAGTCAGTTAGTGCTCCGTCTTTATTTGTCTCTGATCCGACCCAATTTTAGAGAACACGAAATTCATTCTAACCTATGGTGGCTGATGGAGAGCACTTCATACAATGGAGGTTGCATAGTTTCACGGGGTGAACTCACAGCGCTTCCAAACTTCGCCGCTAGAGGGCGACTTGTACAGTTAAATGTGGACGCTAAAAGCGCCATTTTCCATTGGACTGCACTTTCCTCTTCCCTTCTCCAAATCCAAATATTCCAATCATTATTCATAATATCAAATATGGTGGAGTGGAATAGTAAGAACAACTTGATGACATTCATTGCGCCCCTTCTCTAATAATTGACTGCACTAGGCCGACCTGCAGTGTACTATTTACATGTTCCAAACCCAATTTGATGTCGTCATAGCCGGAAACAGACCAAGTGGAGTACGGCACCTGCTTGGAGGACAAATATTCCAGATCCAACATGGAAAGTGGACTTATTCCGATTGAAAATGACGCTTTTAGAAGTTCCATACTGATCTTTCATCGTACATACTGCCTCGCCCCCCCCCCCCCAACTCTTCCTTTCAACTTACTTTTTCTTGGCTAAGCTTTTGTGTAGCATTCGCGTTTGCTTTGCTTATTCGATAAATTGATTGATTGATTGATTGATTAATTTATTTATTTATTAGTTCATTTATTTTTTCTTTTCTCTTTTTTCACTCTACAAAAGCAAAGAAAAGAAAAATGCAGTAACGACTTGGACACCATCACAAACCTGTGAGAAATAGGGTCATCCGATGACGAATGAGAGCTAGAACTACGACTGGCCGTAAATGAAGTACTTTGCTGTGCATTTTTCTCTGTTCCATCACTGTCAGGCATTTCCGAATCTTTAGTAGTTTCTGTGAGTGGTTCCGTGGTCTGATTCGAATCCTCTTGCTCATCATCATCCATTATAGTTTCATCAGACGTCTTTTCTGTCAAATCAGGGTTGACACAATCGTTTCGTTCATTATGTTCTTCTTTCGAAGTTGAGGGTTGAGGTTGGACTTGACATGGGCTGTGAAAGAAAAAAGACAGATCAAACGTATGTTTCATGAAAACTGAGTGGAAAAGAGGGGACGGGGATTATTACATACAGATTTCTTAAAAAGAAATGACTAGAGTTCAAAATGTAACAAGCCCTAGTACGATTTGAACTCGATTCACTTCATGATTACGTGGATTCAAAATATGACCTACGGGCTCCCATCCTGCCGCCAGCTACGCGCCAGGGCGCTTATTTTCCGTGATCGCGCCGAGTGCGCTGCATTCAACCTGACGCGCTCTCCGTTGGGCGGGGGTGAATTATTTTCATATTAATGACTGAAGCCGCGCCGCACCGCGACTAGATCCGCCGATGTAGCGCACGTAATAGGACCTCGAGAAGAGAAGTGAATCGTATGATCTAGATCAATCAAAAGTTAGTTTAAGGTACACTATTAATTACAAGTTCCTCGCCAGGCGACTTTTGAGAGCAACTCCATATAAGCATGTTGAATTCACGATAATGCGGTGTTCTTATGCGAGCCGGCGCGGCGCCAAAGGATGTCTCACTTGTTACACAAGAATCGACGAAAATTCTTTTGAGCACCTGCACCTCTCACTCTAACGACAATCGTTAGAAATCAGATTAGTAATATTGAGTAGATTCTAATGAATTCGGTGAAAACAAATGTGATCGTATTCTTAAGCAGATAGGTACACTTTGTGAGAGCTGCCTATGTGCCTTCAAGGGACTGATCCAAGAATCATACACTAAGTAACAGAATAGATTCGTCCATGAATCATGATCATGAATCTCTTCTTATTGATAATTAATTCACAGTTTGCGGAATAATACAGGACTTACCTTTTGACTTTCTTCCACTTTCCATCTTGTCGTACTTCCAGCACCGAAAAAGGAACTCTTAAATTCATTTTATATTTATATTTGTGCTTCGTCTTGACATGCTCGTTCCACTTATCACTCCGCACAGTCAAATTGCACCCTACCTCTTTACACCTATATTTCTCTAGGTGCCCCGATGGCATCGCGAAAATTTCGCGAAAATAATTCACGAATATACGAGAAACTCGTTTAAAATCACATCAATAAATTCCACAAAAAATAAAACAACAAAAACGCAGAATAGGTACAGTGTAAATACACCCTCGACGAATGATCTCAATTTTTGACAGCTCGTAGTGGTCAGAACTGCTGATGCATCCATCGTGCATCATCGACGTTTTATGTTGCACTACTTTCATTGTGAGTGAAAGTTCACGATCCCCCTAGCGATGGACCATTTTCACATCGACTCGCCAATGCGTTTTGATGGACCTCGTTACCGTTATCCTCAGGAAATTTTGCGATTATATCCACTTCTCATCATTTGTAGCGGTCTTAGAAATTCATCAATTCTTAAGCTCTCCCCCTCCCTCCATTAAATTACTTAATTTAATTTGCATGCTGTTGAAACTCCCCCCTAACCTGAGAAATAATTGGTAGAAATGAGGTTGTTGCTACCCCAGAGTTGAATTACGAACTGCTCGATTCATGGATAGTGGTCATCTAGCAAAAACGGAACGGTCACGTAAAATAGTTCTTTTTTTGCTAACGTAGTGATGGGGAAGGAGGGATCATAGATGAAAAATCGTATCGCGGTTGAAGCTTGCTTTCTAATTTGAAGGATTTGAAACTCTTAAGTGAGTGGTGGGGGGGGGGAGGGTAGCAAATGGGGGGAGGTAGGCATTTGGGGGAGGTTGGAATTTTTGGGGGGGGGGGGAGGGAGAGTGGCATTTAGGGGGGAGTGGCATTTAGGAGGTGAAATGAGGGGTATAATTACGAGGTACGGTTGGGGGAATGGAATTAAGGGAGGTGAAATTAGGGGGTGGAATTGGGGGGTTGGAATCTGGGGGGTGAACTTGAGGGGGGACTGGAATTTTGGAGCGGAATTTGGGGAGTTGCACTTCGGGGGGGGGGGCTGGACTTGCGGGGGGGGTGGAATTTGGAAAGGTATAATTTTGGGCACCGTTGGGGGGGTAGAATTTAGGGGGTATACTTCAAGGGGTATAGGTTGGGGGGGTATAGGTTGGGGGGGTATAGGTTGGGGGGTATAGGTTGGGGGGTATAGGTTGGTATAGGTTTTGGGGGGTATAGGTTGGGGGCGTATAGGTTGGCGGGGGGTATAGGTTGGGGGGGATAGGTTGGGAGGGTATAAGTTGGAGGGTATAGGTTGGGGGGTATAGGTTGGGGGGTATAGGTTGGGGGGGTATAGGTTGGGGAGGTATAGGTTGGGGGTATAGGTTGGGGGGGGTATAGGCGGGAGTGATTAAGTTGTGAGTTGGGGAGGTGATGAAGCTATGAATGGGGTAAGTACGATTTTGAGGGGGGTAGGTAAAAAAAAGGACTTCGGAAAATAAATCGGACTGACAATGAAAAAAAAAATCTCACCCCCCAATTTCGTAAAAAAAAAAAAAAAAAAAAACCTCACCCCCCAATTTCGTAGTATACGAGTAGCTCGTATGATTTCTATTACGTGGGCACCCCTGAAACAAAATTCCAAAATGGTGGTCAAATGATGAGCGTATCACAATGGGGGAGGAGTCCTATCTAATGGGGCTATTGCACACTTTTTCTATAAGCGATTTAACAGTCGATTATGGCGTAAAAACCTCAAAAAATAACGATGGCGGCACTAAAAACTTCCAAAATCCACTCCTAAACTCAATAAACGCAGTTACTTGCGGGAGCGTAATGGTGGCCGAAGGCACTAACAATGGGAGATTCCCATCTAACAATTATGAAACTCCATCAAGAAGTGACCAATAAGAGACTACTTTCATTTGACACCGATGTCACTAGGTGTTGTGGCACCATTCATCGGATGTGGATCACCACTCTGATGACTAATTACTCTGTGAATCATCCTTGTCAACATAGAAAGAGTGACGAAATTAAGATAGGAATCTCCCATTGTTAGTGCCTTCGGCCACCATTACGCTCGCGCAAATAACTGCGTTTATTGAGTTTAGGAGGGGATTTTGGAAGTTTTTAGTGCTGCCATCGTTATTTTTCGAGGTTTTTACACCAGAATCGACTATTAAATCGCTTATAGCAAAAGTGTGCAATAGCCCCATTGCAGCTCTCGCTTTGACGAATCACTTTTCTCAGCATAGAAAGCTGCTATTAGATGAGACCTCTCTATTGTGACTAGCTCATATGACCGCCATCTTGGAATTCATGTTGAACGCATGTTTTGTTTTTAAGAAAATTTATTTTCAAGCGATTTTACTGTAGGATAAGCCATTTCTTCAGTTGTGGCAAAAGTTTGCAATAAAGCTATATTAAGAGTCTTGAGGAAAAAAATGCATTTATGGAGCAAAAATACAAGTTTACCTATTGTTGGTCAGTCAAAGATTAAAGTTCGTGAGAGTACTGATTGAAAATTGTATTATTTCTCTTACAAAAATCAGTTACGGCGATCATTTTCTACGCAGATCTAGAAATTTGTCTCTCTCATTCTTTAACAGTTTGGTGGAAAGAGATGGAAAATGACAGAGCTATGGGCGAAAGTAACGTTATCATCGCTCCGTCTATCTCTTTCTAACACACGCATTTTAAATGGGAAGAGAAAGTTACATTTCCTTATCAGCTTCTGCGTTTCAGTGCTGTCAAATTTGGTAAAAACAAAATACACACACTTTACATTCAATTATATGGAAAATGGATATATTTTATGTCAAATCTGGCAGCGTTGCTCCGTTCACTCCTAATTTTAAAGCACTTTTCAAAATTTCATGATCACAGTGTCATTTATAACATTATATTTAATTAAAGAGAGAAACCCGTACAATAATTTATTGCAATCAAGAATGAAAACTTACCAAACCTTTTCGTTTTCCGATACATTCGTGCATACACTGTGAACAAAATAATTAAATCTAGCATTAAACTTATACTTAGGTGAGATGGAATCAAACATTGGAAAAAAGAACAAGTAAAGAAGGTATAATAAATAACTAGATCTGGTTGAACATTCTTGGCCATACTGTTGAAACAATCTGTAACTAACTGAGGGCCTTTACTGAGAAAAAAAAGTTCTAGTGAAAACGCAGAGCGAATAAAATAGAATAGTTGACGAAGAGAAATTATGTTATTTATGAACGGAAGTTTTGGCCGAAAAGGCCAAATGCTAGTAATTCCTCTTGAAATAATCAGAAATTATTTTTGGAATCACGAGAAATTCTGGTCATTTGCGTAAAACTATACGAATCAAGCATTCCTCGCGATTTGAAAAGTAATTTCTGGCGATTTCAAGTAGAATTCCTGGCCGGACTCCTCCCCCTGACTATATTAGGTCAGAATTTCCTTTTAAAAGTAAGACTCTTTCTTCTCGAGGACTGTTTAAATATTCGAAAGACCGTTTTCGCTATTGCTCATTTATTGTTTCTCTTCAGAACTATAGTCATCTGTGGGTCAACGGGTACAAACATTTATTGTAAAGATTGAATGCAATTGAAGTCCCTTCAATTAGTGAGATAGGAAAACACGTACGACAATGTATGTTTACGAATAGTTTACAATCTTTGTTGTTGATGATAACTTTGCACTCATCTAATAAATTAGATTAAATGTATCCTAACTTGTGGCAAAATTAGGATAGCTTATTCTACCTAGTACATAGTATAGTTTACTTTAAAGAAGTTGACCATATTTTCTGTCAGACGTCAGTATCTGCCATGGGTTTGGTTAATTGTACCGTACTTTTCTTTCCTGTTGCACGATAATCCAGGCCGCATGATGCACGCGAACGGTTTAGTTGATTGTGTGTCTCAGGGAACTTTGACAACTTTTTTTGATACCACGTGCTGTTGTAAATTTTGGACTCCTCTTGCATTCTTGCAATGCCCGCCTCTCATTCCTGAGGCCCAGATAGTTGTCGAAGGAAGCATACGGCTATTAAAAAGAAAGCTTTTATTCAGTACTTATACTTACGAAGTGCTTTTTCTTCATTTGTTTTATTTGCTCGCACGAAAAAATGTCGGTCAAATCATCATCGATATCTGAAATAGAGATTTAAATTTATTTAAGTCTGATTCAATTTAAGGTGAGTAAGTAGGTACATCTTATACTATATTGTTATCGTGCTTTCATTTCAAATGCTCATATACTCAATCTTTTATCGTGAAAAGTAAAATAAAATGTCTTAATTGCTGCCATCAATTATTATATTTTTAATTGTGTTGCTTAAGATGTTATAAATTGCCTAACCAAGCTCAGTGATAAAGAAGTTTTGCTTCATTCTAACTCTGCTTACCGCGCTATGTGACAGCAGTTTTTATTTAAGAAGCCTAAGAAGTATTCAGCTCACAAGCATACTCATTAATTTTTATTCACTGAACTTTGCATGCAAAGCATTATTGTGATCGCTGCTATCAATTAAATTTTCAGCTTTGCATGAAAACGACGGGTTTAGGAAGTTCTAATGCTATTGGTGCCTTCAAAATACCAAAAACATCGTCGGAATCACGTGCAAAGGTCATTGGATCCAAATCTCGACCCAACTTCAAAAATTCGCACTAGTTATAAGCAAAGGCGGGGGAGGGACTAAATATGTATAATCTCAATGCATTTTGATGCCACCACAGTAAATGACAAGTAGCAATTCGAAATTAGATCAGCGACGGCATCAGAAAGTGACATATGTTAGCATTTTTTTACTGCAAGAGCAAATGTTATAGTCATTCACAAGGTGCGTAAGTGGGGAGGTTGCAAGGGTCTGAGTTGTGGAGTTTTTTTTTAGTGAGCAAATGAAATTACACGGTGAGCTGAAAACAAGGATGCCTTTCTTTTTTGACTATAGGTGGCACATCAATGTCAAATATTAGTTCTTTTGCGGATTAATTGGCTTATGTTCCAGTTTACGGGAGCCTAAAGCCATTTATATACAAATAAAAAGAAAAGTAAGAGTAACGTCTACTGCGTCAGAAGACATCAGATAGTTTAGAAACACCCATGACCACAGGGTATAAGATCTGAAACCACCAAATCCTGAAAAATATAAGTTTTAAATTCTAGTTATATTACCAAAATCACAACGATATGTGAACCACAGCGAGTTTAGTACTTTTACCAGAAAACTCTGTTAATTGTTACAATCAGACCGTGGCGTAGCCAAGGCCCCCCCCCCCCTTGACACCAAAATTTATCCTAAAAAAAGGCAATTCTTTGCGTTTTCAGACAAATTTTACCAAATTAGTATCTTTGGACCCCCCCCCCCCCCTTGACAATTTTCGGACCCCCCCCCCCCCCCCCCCCCAGAAAAATTCCTGGCTACGCCACTGCAATCAGAATATGGTCACAGTACCAGATTTTCCTGTAAATGTTCAAGAACTATGGTACAAACATTAGCAATTCTGGTAAAAGTACCTACCCTCTTCTTGGTTTACATATCATTGTGCTTCTAGTATTTTTGCGATCTCTTTTTTTTCAGAGTGGGTCAGCAAATATTAATTTGGAATGCAAAATAAATTTGGCCCTGCTTAGATTGCTCGCCCGACCTTTCGCTAAAATACATCAATTGAATATCCATTAATTTCAAATGGATTTCAATGGATTTCAAGAATCAAGGTAAATGTGCGGTTCATATCCACCCTGCACTATCTCACATCATCTACAGCTGCACTTCTCAACGCTATAGAAATCAGTTTAACGTCTTTGGTTCAGTATGTATGAGCGAAATCGCCCGAGGATAAGAACTGAAGAAGCAAAGTATATATGCTTCTCAAAACGACTGAAAAATTGATAAGAAGAATGTAGCCTAGGGGTACTTCCTTTTGAAAGACATAGTTCAACGGAACTAGCGCAATGCATGCCCAGCGTTGCCTAGTTTACGGACAAAATATACATTCACATTCACAGGGTGGTGGCTCGTGCTATTTGGCAACCATGTTTTTTTGCCATTTGAACCTATGCAAAAATATTGAAATCTCGGGGATGCAATGAATCCCCTGTAGATCGATTCTTTTACGTAGGTTTAAATGGAGAGAATACGTTGTTGCCACGTTTGCACGAGTTGCCATTGTAATTCAAAATGTTTCAAACAAGAGATCGATTTATGTTTCTCTAAAACTTGGCGACTGTGAATTTAGAGGAATCACATATGCAATGAACTAACCGTCTTTTCGCTTGAGCTTCTCTGCGATTTCTCTGTAGCAGGATTTGCCGGCGGTCTTGTCTTTGTCACCGAAATTCTTGAATAAGCTGCTCTTCCCACAGCACACCTGAAGCACAGAAACCAAAGTACACAAAAATTATTCAATAAGACCGAGAAGTTTATACTGCAGAATACTACAGTCAGAACGGAAAATCCCCAGTGGCGAGGCGTGCGATTTGGCAACGTTCCTTTTACCCCATTGAAACACATTAGAAAGGTCGAAATGCCTGGTCATCGCCGATGACTGGAGCTTTTGACTTTTTTGTGAATTTAAATGGAGAAAATACATTGTTGCCAAATTCACGCTTCGCCACTGAAAATCCCGTAAGAGCCAATGGAAACAAGATTTGGAATTTACTAGCATGGCAACCGTCTAAAAGATTGCAGACACAGAGAAAAATGGAGCCGGCGCACTACGATGAAAGACAAGGGGCAAATTTAAGACACACATCACCAAAATCTAGCGGACTCAACAAAACAACAGTCAACACTTCTATCTGATTTCACCTGGTGTTGAATGGTGACATTCGGTAATCACAGAGAGGGATAGGCTGAGAAGTGAAGAGGAGGGTGCTCACCTGAGTATACTATAAGACCTGAGTATTCTTGACGACGCCATTTTCGGTTCGCAAAATCGATCGCGCAATTAGAACACATGTGTTTGGCGCGCCGTTCAAATAATAAGGGGCCCGCTTTCGTGGGCCCCATTGCTATCAAAGTGTTAAGTCGGTTAACTCATTATTCCGTTTCAATTATACAATCTTAATCACTTTTATAAAGAAAATAAAAAAAAAAAAACAAAAAAAAACAAAAAAAAACCACTCGCAAATACGAAACGACTAAAGCAACGCAATGGGGCAGTTGCAAGGGTCTGAAATGTTGTGTTTTTCATGAAGAAATTGAAATTACTCGATGAGCTGAGGACAAAGATGTATTCCGTTTTAAATCAAGTCCCATTGTTCCGGAAATGAGATTTTGGCCCAAAATACATTGTTTTAAATGGGAATTTCGCGTAGTGACGTCACTACACACACGATTTGTTACATTTTTACACCTATGTATCTCAAAAACCGGGACACTTGTAAAGAAACCAAAGGCACCATTGTTCTCAGCTCATCCATAGTTTTATCATTTTCTTCATAAAAAACACAACGTTTCAGACCCTTGCAACTGCCCCATTGCTCATTCAATGTTTACAGTCCTGACATGCCGATCCCAGCCATTTTCGGTTTGAGTCGGCTATCTCATAAGTAGCATGAATTGGCAATACAGGGGTCTTACAGTATACTCCAGTGCTCACTGCTCACCATCCAACACCTGGCGAAATCAGAAGAGTTCTCTGTTGACTGTTGTTTTGATTAATCCACGAAACTATAGCGTGTATCTACTGCAGTCAATTGACAATTGACTGCAGTAGATACAACCAATTGACAATTGGTTCTCCGTTTCTACTTGTCCTTGGGGCAGAACGTGCTCTCCGAAATTATCAGGGTTGATTCACAACACCAGACACAACCCATATACAAAAGGAGTCTCTCATGGTACCTGCGTAGCTCCGCCATCATGTCTTGAACTTCAAAGTCATTTTGTGAGTCTGTAAATGAATTTCGTAGTTTTTTAATTTGCTTATCGTAATTTTTGCTTGATTTTAATCAAGAAACAACTAAGTACTTATATTCAGTCGGCTAGAGTAAAAGTAAACAAGGGCCCCATTTCGAACTTGTAGACGTAAAGTTGACATTTTTGGGCTCTCACACTAAAAAAATCCTGAACATTTGGTGTTATGCCTTAGACTTGGCAACTATGTCATTAGAGTGTAAGTATACCTTATAGCCTCCAATAGGAGAGCCACTTGTTAGAATGTACTTTTTGACAAGAATACACGCGAAAAATTCGTTTTGATGAATAACAAAGCAATTCTTATTCTTCGTATTCATTTATAACCTTCTATTCCCGAATCTAAGGTACCAAGGTATATGGAAGAACAGGTATGGACAGGAGGCGGAGCCTATCTCAATAGGTGACGGCTACGTCACTGATGTTCTAGACGGTCGCGATAAAATTCGCCTACCGTTCCAAACTATCTCACTCACTCTCCCGTGATCCCCATCTCTCTCTACTGCAGTAGGTGACGGCTACGTCATCGCCAAAGCAAGCGTGTCGTCATCATTTGGAGGGAAAACTCGAAAGCCCCTTAAACCCCGCCTCCTGTCCATACCTGTTCTTCCATATACCTTGCTAAGGTACGAAGACTTTTAAAGAGTAGAGTGGATAAAGGGGTTATGGGACACTTTTTTGATTTTGAGAAAATCGACTTTAAAGTTCAAAGTATGGACGTTTTCGACATTTTAGCTGAACATCAACCGCAACAGCTTTGAAAGTAGGGTCATATCCTACATTTTTTGAACCAAGTTGGAAAATTGATAGATAGATACCATCATAACTCCTGCATCCACTATGTGCTAACTCGATTTTTTCCCAAAAATGTCACATAACCCCTTTATCCACTCTACCCTTCATTTGGTAATGGACCTAACTTTTTGGGTGGATCTAATTCATAACTGCAGTTACCCTTTCGAAAGGAAATACACTAAGAACGACACATGTTTTGACCTGTTCTCTTGAAGCCATCCGTTACACATCGGTATGACCCATATTGCAAACAGTCAAAAATGTAATATTTTTTGCATGTTTACTTTATATTGGATGCGATAAGTTCGAGGAAGTGTGCAATAGAGTGAAAGCAAGAACTTGTGCGGATCAAATGAAATTGAAAATAAAACACCGGCCCGCGGCGTGGCGCGGCGGAAGCTGTGGGAGGGTGGAGGGAGGAGGCGGGGAGGCGGGGGGGGCTGGGAGGGGGGAGCGGAGACAGAATTTAAACTTAAACGGTAAGAAGTGAAACCTAATCGGAGGGAGGCGGCGATGAAAATTGAAACCCGGCGAGGGATGGGATAAGATTGGAAGGGGAAGAAGAAATAGGCACATAGAAACGAGGCGCGTTAGAAAAACGGATTCGAAAGCGCGTTTTATTTCCAAACCAGCGACGCGACGGTACATTTCTATCATTCAGCGCACGCTTTCCGACAGAGCTGTCGGCTTGTGTTTTCTTACGATAGAGCAAAAAATAAACCGTGCACATTTGTAAAACACCGTGTGCGTAATAACGTCACTACCAGGAATTCCCATTTAAAACAATGTATTTTGGGCCAAAATCTCATCTCCGGAACAGTGGGACTTAATTAGAAATTAAAGGCATCTTTGTTCTCCTCTCATCAAGTACTTTCCTTTTCTCTAAGTATAGAAAACACAAAATTTCAGACCCTTGCAACTACCCTATTGTTCTCCTGGCAAAAGTGAGTAACTACGAGATCGTCCGCAAGTTTTTCAATACGTATAATTTTTTGGCTATGTAATTTTTTGCCAAGAATTTCTAATGACAACACCATCATCATATGCGTCGGTAGACGCAGTAAGTCATCTCTATTTCTGTAAAATAGATCGTCGGCATCTCTGATGACATCAGCAAGTCTACTAGTGCAAAAACTTCGATAGTGCCGGAAGTCTTCAAGCCCGTGCGTTACACCGTCATAATTGATTTTCCTTTTCAGGCGCTCAAAATAATTGGATCCTTCAACTAGCTCTAGATCGATGCTAACCGATAACCTCCAAAGACTAATTACTGCGCGTATATACTTCACAAAATTCTGAAAAAATCCAAAACAAAACGAAGAGTGATTTTCTCAAAATAAATATACCAGAATTGTTTATTCGGCAATGTTCCTAAAAAAATGTTTTGTCCGACACTTTCCTAGGAATGTGAAAATATGATTGGTGACACGTAGTCGTATAGCTCATCAATTACCAAAATGGTGGGAATACACCTCACTTTGCTCGGAATTTGTTTTAGAATTATTCGATTGCGTACACAGTGATAAGGCGCGGCGCTCTAAATTGTGATGACCGTCAATGTTGTCTGAAATCAAACACTTGAGATTTTCAAAGATTTCTCGTTCAATCAGATTTAATGTGCTAACAATTTTCAAATAATGGATGGTGTGCGATTTGCCGCACCGGCAGAGGCGTGTCAAGAAATGCGTATTTCTCTCTCTCTCTCTCTCTCTCTCTCTCTCTCTCTCTCTCTCTCTCTCTCTCTCTCTCTCTTCTTTCTCTCTCTCTTGCAGTTTGATCGCATGCGTCAGAAAAGGACAGATACAAGGAATAAAGCCACCTGACAGCCCGATCCTCTATCCTTTTCTAACACAATTATTTAAATGAGTAAAGGGAGAGAGAGAGAGAGAGAGAGAGAGAGAGAGAGAGAGAGAGAAAGAGAGATACAAGTTCCTGAAATCCTAATGGATAAGCCCGCCCGTCGCCCCTGCTCATCTGTCATACCCTCATTTGAGCTTGATAGGATCCAATTTGAGCGTCAGAAGAGGATTTTGGGTCTATAGGTGTGGACTTCGAAAGTTTGATGCTCTTACAGGGTTTGTTCATATTTATTTACAAGATTTTATCCTGTATTTTATACTCTACTCCGGTATCAAAAGTCTTCAATCACAACCAATGAATTTGGAAAAAAAGAAAAATTAAAAGTGCATTGAATTTGCATGTCTTGAACATTGAAGGCGTTTCTTTGCCATGACACATAATGCATTGATGCGGAAAGGAGAAAATTGAAGACGCGAAAATTTTCAGATCTCAGATAACAACTCGATCTGGCAAATGCAGGTCGCGGATGAAATTCAAGATGCGTTTTTCAGGAGCAAACGGGTAACGGGTTGCGCTCTTAAAGACTGCAATTTTAAAAGGAGGGAGGGAGGAGGGGGAGGAGGAGGTATCCGCGATGTGTATGCATCGTGCAGTGTGCAGTCGGAGCTGAAATTGTGAAATTGGATTGCCTTGCGCGAAAATCCGTCGATGGGAGCTTAAACACAAATCAAAGTCAAAAACCGTTTAGCTTAGAGTCGCGAGCAGACGCTAGCCATTAAGTTGTCTCAATATTTCTTCCCCCGTTTCGCTCTCCCCCCCCCCCGCTCCTTCGCCCCGCGCCACCCGTATAATGCACTCTGTGCTTGCGTTGGGATCTATTAATTTTTTTCTCTTTTTTTCTCTCGTTTAGAAAATAAGTCTTCTTGTTTTTATGTACGCCCGACTGCGTTTGTACTTCTACGGTATTTCGCAGGTGAATTACGGTTTTCTTTGTCAGCCGGCGAGAAAATAAATTTTGGGGGGCAAATGATTATTTTCTAAAGCTTTGAATCAAAGAATTTGAGTTTTCGAAACTCCCAATTTAATGACTGTAAAAAATGCATGGCACTATCGCGAGAAAAAGACAAGCAAAGCTGAGAGTTTTAAGTGCTCCGCAGTCCGCAATGGTGCGGCAATAAGCATGCATGAGCCGATATATATGGCAACGTTTATAATTCTATCAATTTAAACTCATGAAAAAGATCGATCTATTGGGAACAGTGAGCACCCTCAAACTCGACCCTTTTCATGGGTTTAAGATAATTTCCAGGGTCGATTAGTTCTAACTGAGGACACCACGTCGTGCTGCTCAAAAAGTCAACAGTTTTTGGCTCAAATTGACGAATTCACGCTAAAAACACAAATTTGAGGAACGTCAGCACCTGCGAGCATACTTCAGGAAGATACCCTGAAAGTTTCAGGCTGGAACGCTCAAAAATAAAGCCGGAAATTATGAAATATGTAAAGTCCCATAAGCCTCACCGAGTGCGGGTGAGGCAGATGGACAATTTATCACTTGCGCTCACTCTCACTCACTAATAAGCTTATGGTGAAACGAATTTCATAATTTACTGCTTTAAGTCTTAACCAATTTTGCTCGTTTTGGGCTCAAAAATCCATAAAACAATTTTGCAGCTGCTGACGTTGTTGGATTTTGCGTTTTATCTATGGTTTCAGTTTAAAACGCCGAAAACACGACTTTTCCAAAAAGTGAGGCGCTATCCATCGGATTGAAATTTGGAAAAGTTTCGCCTGGAATCACCTTAAATGAACTGAGGTGTCAAGAGGTGTCGCTTAGTGCAGTGAGAGAGTCTGGTCTGTCAGTCTCTCTTCTTTTCTACACGTTTCGGGTGTCGTGCAACTGGCAACAATTCTTCCGTCCCTATTATACATTTTCGTATTTTTTTTTTTAACAAAATAAATAAAAAAAAAATTAATTTCACTCACAAATTTTCAACCGATACCTTAGGTGTTAAAGGTTACATGGACGGCATGTCACCGAGTGGCTCTAGCAACTACTGTTTACTCTACTGCAAGTTACTGTTACTGCACGAAAGATCGACCAAATCACAAGTAAGATGTTCGATAGTCTAAAATCGTTGATTACAATATTGGTCTCGCCGCGTGAACGGTTCGTTACCTTTTGATTCCGCTGTTTGCATTGGAAGAATTCGTCCACATCCAAATCAGCTTCTCTCCGACTGCGGGCAGAGGATATTGCGTACTCGTCTAAATCACCGATCAGTCTGGCATCTGAAAGAAAGAAAAAACTAACTTTGAGCTGAAATTGACCCTTCATAGACAACTTTTTCAACAAATTTTAAAACTAACGGAGAAATTATGCATCTTATAAATTCTAATTTGGCAATTATACTTTTATCTCCATGTAAGATGGAGTCAGTATGGCATAGTTAGAAATTAGCCTCCCCCCCTCTCTCTCTCTCTCTCTGATCCTAAAAGTGGGTATGTCAAAGAAGGAGTTGGCCAATCTCCTTTTTCTAATGTGCTCTAATTTCAGGATCAATTCCACCGTGTAATCAGCGCTTACAGCGAATGAACCAGTGGCGAAGCTTGCGATTTGGCAACGTTTTTGTATTTCGTCCATTTAAACAAACGGAAAAGATCGAATTCAAGAATTTTAAATGTATAAACTGCAACGTTGTCGGATTGCACGCTTCCCTACTAGAATGGACTTGATGTGACTACGGCGCAGTATAAAAATTAAAGGCGCGCTGTTTGAATTGACGAATTTTAAGCAGACATTGACGACTTTAAACGACAATTTTGAAGGTCGTTTGTGTATTCATCGATGTTTTTAGATTAAAATTTACGGTACTAACATGCTCTATAATGCTGTTACAAAATTGTGCTAAATTGCTAAATCCTGGCTATTAAAAGTTAGGTGCAATAAACAATTTTCCAACTATACAACTTGGATCAGGTCAGATTACATGCTTAGAAAAGAAAGTCCCTACACGTAGAGAGTTTAGACAAGTGAAATCCATTGGATGCGATTTTGCACATTTGTTTACATTCTATGAGGGCTGTTGACTGTTGAGTGTTGACAGTGTTGGTCCAAGGCAAATATTACAGTTCTGCATAGAGTTTTCTATTCTAACGGTGTGATCTTTCACTGTCTTCGCTAATCGACATCTATTGAAGCTTATAAAGATTCTTTAAGGCAATGTAGGCATTCTAGAGATGCATCATGATTAAAATGATCAGCTTCAACGACAACTAATCATCTATTTTAGCCGTAAACTAACGCTGCGAAGAGGCGAGAATGTAAACAAATGTGCAAATCGCATTGTATTGAGGCACTCGCGTATCCTAGAACTCGTTGGTTAATGTAATTTAATCGAAGATTTCTATGTCTACCCTTTTGTCTTGATTAAGGGACTATAGCTTGAATTCTTGAATCTTTTCCAAAGTAATAATATAAATTTTTGTAAAAAAAAATAAAAAAAATCCATGAATCGATTCAGTGTGCGGCGATCGATTTCACGCATCGATTTGACGATTTGCTATAGCGGACCCGTTTGGCGTTTCCTCGCAAAAAAACAAAGAAACAAAAAGAAAAATCTTTAATTTTACAAACAAAAAGTCAATGCCTTTTGACTTTGAACTTGATTGACAAATGACTGACCTATACCGCTTCGTGGAATGAGAGTAGTTCCTCGACGCGTGCTTCGTCGTCGCGTCGCAATCGACAACCGACGCACAGTGAACAATATATCAAAACAAATTATTTTTTCTGGAATGAAAAAAATAAGTTCCCCCCTCCCCCGTTTGTTTTTTGCTGAGTTCCTGCTTAGAAGCAAAATCTG
>VMOF01000035.1:21749957-21782325 GCA_011764245.1 Trialeurodes vaporariorum
TATCGAGCAATATGTATGCATGCACCACGAAAATCCAAGGATAGCCAACCTCACAATATTGATCACAACCAATCGCAACGTAAACAAACACATAACCTCTACCTCCAGTGAGGTTGTCAAAGTTGCGGTCATCCTTGCATGTTCACGGTGCATGCATACAGATTGCTCGATATTTCTCCGCCATTTTGGATTTCATTAAACACCTCTTGTGAGTTTATTATTGCATTTTATGACTTTCCGATGCCACCAATGGACTTATCAGGTGATTTTACATTAGATTATACATTCTTAATCGTTGTAGCAAAAGTTTGAATCAGACCCATTCAAGCACAAATCTTTTCGATATTTAAGTTTAACGTTTTTTTAATTAAACAACATATTATATTAATTCATTCAAACTCAGTATAAGGATGGCTTTTTTTTCTAATAGGTAAAACCTAGCATTTTTCTCTAGGGACGTTGATAATCACCTATGTCTCAGAGTCATCATGATTATTGACCGTTACGGGTATAGCTACAAACCATGGTATTAAAGCCTCTTAGTGAAAGTGTTAAACTGGTGTTACGAGCCGTTCTTTGCGAAGTATTTTATTACCGTTTGAATGATTTCAAAGTTCAAACAGCGGAAATGTTTCCGGGAGTAAAGGTAAATCGAAACCGACATCATTTAAAACCTAGCTCAATATTCTCTTTCAGCTTTTTCGTGTTTACTCTTCTCGTTCTGCGTACATTTGTATACCTACGTAGCTTGATTTGAATGATCGTGAAAAGAAGGAATAAAGATTGAACTCATGCCAACCCGGACAACTTGACTTCCAGTTAAACCGCTCAACATTTTTTTCCCCCTACGATTTGCCTCGAAGGTGTTGGAGTCAACCTTGACATTGGAAGGTGCGTAAATACCGCGAGCTCTCTCCCACCCACACACAATTTTTAATCCCTCCCTCCTCACTTTTTTAATCCCTCCCTCCTCACTTGTAGGGGATTTTACATAAAGGGTGTCCAAGAAATTAGATTACACTTTTACTGCGAAGGCTCAGCAGAATACATACATTTATTTAAATTTTTATAAATTCGCAGGAAGTGTTCCTAAACACCATCGCTTCGAGACGAGTGTCTCATTGACCTTAGAGTTGTTTTTTGAAGAAAATCATAATAGACCCCTTCACTGGCCTTCACCCCCCTCCTCCTACTCCAAAGCACATCCTTGAGACTTTCCGACTTTTTCTTTCAGTTTTCACCACGGTTTGAACATGTTTGTCCAATATAATAATTAATTTTGTTAAAATGCTCTTTGCAAAGATCTGTCAGACCCATCCTCTCAGGGCTTCATAAATATTTCGTAATATTGGGAAGAAATTCTTTCAAAACTTTTGATTTTTTTTTTATTTTTTTATGTTCACGCCTTTTACATGAAAATTGCGTTATGGATAATTCATTAAATCAATGAACAGATTGCCAAAATTAAAGCATATCTATCTCGACAAAAATAATCTACTTGGATAGGTGTTATAAAAAAGTTTACTCTACACAAGTAAATGTTTAAATTTATTTTCTCTCATTTTTTTATTTATTTTTTTTATCTCATTTTTCCATTTATCTAGCACCTGTAATAAGCAGGTCTTGTGAATTTTTGAAAGAAAAACAAAACGCATTGGTTGAAGAGTAATTCCTTATTCTCGGAGTAAAATTTATATTTGGGGCTACAAGAATTACTTCTGCGTAATAGTTAAATGTAATTCTGGTATCCGTGAAGATATTGCTGCGGCTTCAACAAAAAATGTATTTTGAATATTTTACCAAAAATCTAGATAAGGATACCAGAATTACATTTAACTATTACGCAGATGTGAAAGTATCTACGTTACAAGAAAGCTTGGAAAGATGAAACTTCCCAAGTTTTATCCTTTGGAGAATCACGGGTGAAATCAGTGGCGTCGCCTGTAATATGGCAACTTTGAAATTTTCTCATTTAAATCTATGCAAAATATCGATTCGAGGGAGTGCACTGTGCACCTGAAATAGTTCGATCTTTTTCCAGTGTTTAAATGGACAAAATGCAGCGTTGCCATTATGCACGAGACACCACTGGGTGAAATATCGACACCTTCATCTACTATTTTGAAAAGGGGAATTACAACTTTATTAATTTATCCTCGTAGTAAAAAAGTGCTCTCAAATCTCAGACACCCTGTATGTCCATGCATTTATATAAATATGCTGATAAAACTCTATAGCAATGTTTGACTCTTAAGAAGTCACACAAAAATAAGTCATCCTCAGCAATTAGTCGCGTAAGCCTGGAAAATAACTGGTGAGCTCTTCGGAAGGAATCTCTGTGTGATCGTAAGGCTAATATCTCCGAAAGAGCACATATTATGTTGTTTCATGATCCTCTTATCCGAAGATTGCGTCAACCGAGACAGTAGGTATATAAGTAGAATGGGGGCCCAAAATAGATCATGTGTGCTCTTAGTTAGAAATCATCATTAGAACAGCGCTGCGATTTCTGTGAAGGAGCAAACTTGATTTTTTGGAGACCGTTATTCTAGATATACCGTATCAATTATCTGCTTATATTTGTCGTTTTTTCCAGTTTAAATCAACGTGAGAATTAAGTTCTAATCTTCTAAGAAAAAGTATTCTCCCCACAAACGGGTCGAACAATATCGTCATCATGTCATCATATATCTAACGAGATTTATACTACCACGAACGAATGATCAGTAGAAATTGGGCTATTTGATGCAGAAAAAAAAATTCAACAGGTCTGTTTTGCTGGCTTTGTTTTTTGTTTTCGACGGGACATCTTGCCCAGAGACAAATAGAGACCCAGCATAAAGCTTGCGACAGGTGTCCACTTTTCTGGCTCAATTTTGGTCAGAACTCATCGGAAAAACAGCCAACTATTGCCTGTTGTTGACTGATGAACGTGTGTTTTGCATTCGAAAAGCAAAACCTGTTTCCGTTTCCGGGACGGCGAACCAATCACAGCTTTTTGTTGAGCTTCACCATTCAACAGTAGGCAATGTTTATTGTTGCAGCCGGTGACTCCCGACCAAAACTGTGATCGCTAAACTTGCTCCACTTTTCTAACACGGGAAGCATACGGTTTGCTGGGTCTCTATTTGTCTCTGGTCTTGCCTCAAAAAAACGTCAGAAATAAAACAAATTTTACGGGTTAAATCACTGCATATATTTCAAAATAAAATAAAAAAATAACGCATGTGACTCCATAAAATTATGATTTTAGTAAGTAACCTCCATCGGTGGTCTGAAAAAAGAGGGGGGGGAATATTTTGAGCACACTTAATCTAAATAGAGAATGACTGTTCAGTTATTCGATATCCGGCCTATCTATTCTCTAAGAAGCAATTGCTCCATACATTTTGAATGACTTTTTGTGTCTCGTGTTTGGGTATAGCTCGACACTTTTAACCTCTAAAACTTTGATTTTTGGAGACTAATTCCGACTTTATTTATGACTCGGTATTCTAAAATTAGAGAATTATATTGCCGTACAATAATTAGTATTAAGAAAATAAATATACCCACCATCAAAACCTCAGAAGATGATGAACAGCGATGAACATCAAACATCGAGAGTTGCAATCGGAGACGTTCAAAAAATGCCGTTAAAAAAAAAAAAAAAAAAAAAAAAAAAAAAAAAAATATTCGAACCACAGTCAAAATGACTAAATTATGAGCTTTCAAACAAAAATATAATGCGACAAAACAAATTTATGTAAAAAAAAAAAGTCAATGCAGTCAACGCGAAGGCGAAGCAAAATACGTCTACTATATAAGACCAAAACTGGTAATCTTTTAAAGTTAGCACAAAAAAATCTCGAAATCTCAAAATTACTTTCTAAATCTTCAGGAAAACTAATTGTGATTTTATTTTTTGAGGGTGTATATTCACAATCTCTTGTGGTAAAGATTTAGTTTGCCTTTGCTCTTTTGGGTGATTTATTTAAAAAGCAAAATTACGTCTTGAAGAAAACGAGATAATACGTTTGACGAGCTGCGTTATTCGAGAAACTGCGTTTGAATCGATTCCTCTCCATGCGTCTAAAGGGATGAATATCGATTCATCGCAATTCAATAGACGCTTTGCTATACTATGCGAGTGCGCTGCGCTGTGTGTGCCCTCGCACGATCAGACGTCTCGTCAGTTACGCAACGTCTTTCTCGTCCGATGTCGAAGTGGAACAGCATTGCCGAGTTTGAACTATAAAAAAAACCGTTCATTCTCTATATCAATTCAAATTGAAAAGGAACGGGTACTTTTGATAGATATGTCAACTACGGTGTTGGTATAGCGTTCTCCGAAGATCCCCAGAAGGTGAGAACTGTGTCTTTGCAGCCGGTTCAATTCAAGGTTACTGCCATTACAGCCATAAACTGTAGAGCAGACGCATTTTGAGTAATTTAAGGGGATTTGACAGCGCCGCTCACAAACGCACAGTGGCGGCTCGTGCAATTTGGCAACCATGCTAATTTTCCATTTAAACCTATGCAAAAGTATCGATATTTTGGGGGTGCAATAGCACCTCCTGCAGATCGATTGTTTTACATTGGTTTAAATGGAGAAGATACGTTGTTGCCAGATTGCACGCGCCGCCACTGCAAACGTACCAAAGGCGTATCAGTGAGCAGTTGCCTCGAAAGGAGTCAAAACTCTTTAACGCTGTTTAAGTTCTGAGCAACCATCAGAGTACTCTGATGTGAGTAAAAAATCCCTGTGGGCTGATCATTTACTTCATCGTCAAACCGATCGTTATAAGGTAGTACTTATCTCGATGAATTTAAGCATTGCAGATGGCCTACCTCCTGGGGACCTGGAGTCGTCTGACTTTCTTTCAGCGGCGGCTCATACAAATTGGCAACATTGTATTCTCTCCATTTAAACCTATGTCAAACAATCGATCTTGAGGAAGTGCAATTGCACCCCCAATAAATCGATACTTTTGCATAGGTTTAAATGGCAAACAAGAATGGTTGCCAAATTGCAAAAGCCGCCACTGCTTTTCTTTTTGTCACCGTCTGTAATTGCTTTTTCCTCCTCTTCATTTCGCCAAATATCTGTCGCAATGGGAGTTTACCCTTGTCAATGCCACGAATTGTTATAGCATACTCCATTCCATATAGGCAACTCATTTTCTGTCATCATATCCTTCAAAATGGCGGCTTACTTGAACATCCGCTAAATTGCCACATTTGAAATTTAGAAAATTTTGATTG
Source organism: Trialeurodes vaporariorum (assembly GCA_011764245.1). Classification (NCBI taxonomy): domain Eukaryota; kingdom Metazoa; phylum Arthropoda; class Insecta; order Hemiptera; family Aleyrodidae; genus Trialeurodes; species Trialeurodes vaporariorum. Next base: position 21,755,202 of record VMOF01000035.1, read on the forward strand.
TATCAGATGTGTTAAATTTTCGCCTATACGTTTTTAATGAGTTGCTGTGGACACTTCCTATCAGCTGTCAATGACGGTTTACTTCCCTTTTTTCTTCGTTTCCTTCTTTTCTTTTGTATATCTCTTTCCTTCTCTCCTGTAATGTCGGTGGCGAGAAGATATTTTCCCACTTTCTCGGCGATCCGCATATAAAAAGGTCCAACTATATTTGTTTTCAAAGTAATAATTTCTGTTAATTACCATTGCTTCAAAAAAAAAAAAAAAAAATTAAAACGGATCTGTTTGTTGTCTTGTTTTGTTGGTTTGTTTTTTTTTTGCTGTCGTTTTACTCGTTTACCAAAGATCTATGAATCTATGGATCTATGGTCTATCAAATTTTTCTGGGGGGGGGGGGGGGGGGGGGGCACGCCTCTGAAATTTTGAAATTTGAAGCGTTGGTGAAGCATTCGGGATATTTTCTATAGAAAAAAGGCAAAATTTGAGGCTTCTGGGGGGGGGGGCACGTGCCCCCGTGCCCCCCCCCCCGTGAATCCGCCACTGTTCATGAAGATCATCTTCTGTCCTCCTCGCGTATCCATAAATGATGCAATTTCTCTCTCTCACTTCCTGACATTCGTAACTGAAACAATTTTCGACGGTTAAAATCCCTTAATAATGAATTTCACCGGCTGTTCGTGCTGACATCAACTAGAAATAATGCGGGGGAAAATGCGTCTTAGTTAAAACGCTACAAGGAAAAATTTAGGTTTCGCCTACGGAAATTACAGTGAGAGTGAGAGAGAAATAGCAGCCGTAACTTATGATCTGAAAAAAAAAGTTGAAATACCGCCGTGACGTTAGCACTGTACCGATTTGTTTACAAAACAATGTGCGTATCATGATGAGTTTTGATGAGGTCGAGAAATTAAGCCTTTTGACTTTATTACAAACCGAGACGCACGCCGACAGGTTGAACACCATAAATTTAGATTAAAATGTACTGGCCAAATGAACAAAGATTTAATGCGCGATAACAATTTATCATTCTCCAATGGGAAGACAATAGTTCAAGCATAATTCAAATGGAGATCTCAACCTCTGTCGGCGCGCGCGACTGCAATGAATCAAACGCCCGAATCTGGGGAGTGGTTCCCTGTTCGCCGTCCACCTCGCCAACCGGACAGTTTAATTCATTTTAAACCTTTCGCGTATTATTTCAAAAGGTTCGTGCCAACAATGCGATGCGCAATTGTACTGTGGCGGCGCACATTCATTTCAAACATCCAATCACCCAAACATCGTGGTGAGAACGACAATCAAGTCTCTGACTAATAAACACGCTAATACTCTGTTCGGGATAAGAAGTCTTATGGGAAGTCAGGTAAAACCCAGGGCTGCCGTTTGGCGTATAATTCATCGCATTTTTCAATTCACCGATGATTCCACCGGTTGAGAAAAGATTACACAGTTCAGTTCAGTGTATTACTGTAATGCACGAAAATGCTCGCATCTGTAATCTCTTCTCAATCGGTGGAGTCGTCGATGACTCTAAAAAACTTGCGGATGTTTTAATTAATTGACAGAGCTTCAATTCTATTCAAAGTATGTGATTGTAATGCCCGAAAATACTCACAACTGTAATCTTCTCGCGACCGCAAGGAGTCGCCGATGACTTTAAAAACTTGCCGATATTTTAATAATTTAACAGCGATTGAGAAGAGATTACAGATCAGCATATTTTCGTGAATTTCAGTCATACATTGAATTGAACTGTGTAATCTTTTCTCAACCGGTGGAATCATCGGTGAATTGAAAAATACGATTGATTACATGCAAAACAGCAGCTCTGGACTAAAACCGCACAATATTGCGACGCAGATTCCCCGCTCGTCATTTCTCGGCCGATGAGCTCGTTTCGGGAGATTTTTGTCCCTGATAAAAAGAACGCATGAGAAATCATGTCCAAATTTGCATAGGAAACATGAGTTCTCACGTGTGAACCCATGACAAATATTATGATTTCCTAGTAAATCTATGAAAATTCTCATGAGTTCTCTGGAAAACTCATGCAAAAACCGACGGAAAATCATGGGCTCCCATGGAAAATCAAAGGAGCTCACAGGAAATCATGGGTCCATCATGAGGTTCATCGTGGGCCAGAGTCATGGTTTTAATATGAGGTCTCATGAATTTTGCAAGGCAACTCATGATTTCCTATGCGACTTTGGACTTTTTGCATGAGTCATTTCTACCAGAGGTCCGTTTTATTATATCTCTAACCGTTTGCAAATTTTTAGAGGAGAAAATTAACTGTCGGTCAATTCTCGGTATTGTCTGTCTCAAAAAAAGGGTCCGTAAAAGGCCAGTCTCCCGAAACCAGCTCTGTGGCCAAGAATCGAAAAACGAGGAACCTGCGTTGGAATATAGTGCGTTTTTACCGGACTTTTCATCAGACTTTTTATCCCGAACGGTGTATAGATAAGCATGAAACCAGTTAAAATAACATTTTTAAACCTTAAAAAACAAATTAGGATGTGTAGTTTCATTTACGAAGTATCACCACTTGAACTTTTTTTTGAAATTCAACAGTGAGATTTTTCGTGTCCAGAAAAATCAATGTTTTGAGTCAGAGTGCGGCGTCTCCTGAACAAGCGAACAAACGAGCTTAAAGACAGCTGCAGCATCGCCGAACGCGAGAATTAAGAGAAAACCACGCGGTTACAAAAGGTACGCGTAAAGAGAGGATCTCTTTCCTCTGTCATGATTTGACAGCAAAACGCCCAGACCCAGTGCTAAAAGCAACGCTCAAAACCAAACCAAACAAAACAGAAAGAACAAAACAAAACATAACAAACAAAATCCGAAGAAAAATAATAAATAAACTATAAATCTCCGGGTACGAAAATTAAATGAAAATTATTTCAGTGAGGTATTAAAAAAAAAAAAAAAAAAAATCCTCTCGCGACGCCTGCTTTCTAGGAAAGACACTACGGTAATCCAGTTATTGTTCTGCAAGCGCCGCAATGTAGTCTGAAATCCATAAAAGGTGGGAAAAATCGGTGATAGGTAAAAAGTCATAAAAAATCATCGTTTTCAACTAAGCTAAATTTTAAAAGTTTCCACTGACATTTCTCGGTTTAAATTATACTCGTTAAAAGTGTTCTCAGTGATTGAAATTGGTCTTGACAGTTTATAAATGATAAGTTCAGTGGCAAGGCGTGCGATTTGGCAACGTTCCTTTTTCCCATTTAAACACATTGAAAAGGTCGAAAATGCCTGGTCATCGCCGATGACTAAAGCGTTCGACCTTTTTAATGAATTTAAATTGAGAAAGTACATTGTTGCCAAATGTCACGCTTCGCCACTGAATAAGTTGATGAAAAATTGACTCTCTGACTATTGGCCACATTTTGGTCGATCTCAGACTATAGTGCGGCGACCGGTGAAGGACAGGCGAGGCGACACGAGTCGCTTTCAAGTAATGCGAGTTGCATAACGCTCGCGGTGCACGGAGGCTACTTAAAACGGAGTTAACTAGCCGGAGGAGAAAACGCGCACCCGGAGAAAGAAAACACGACACTAACATACACGAAGGAGCGAAAGTGCAACTTTATCTTGTCAACCATCGTTTTTAGGTGTGATTGTGTGAGTGTTTGTTCCGTAGAGAATATCCCACCACCACCCTCCACCCAACTCCCCCTTTCCCTGCGAAAAAAAAAAATAAATAAATAAATAAATAAATAAACGGCGAAGCTAGCGTAGGAGTAGAAACGAAGGAAGTTGTAAATCATAAAGACTCCGGCGAGTTTAAGATCCAGTGAGAACTCGGCGCATAATGCGAAAAGAATAATGGAACGCGGAGCACATTGCCATTTTGCGGGAGGAATCTGGTAGAGCCATGAATATAAAGACCCTCCACTCCGACGTACTTAAAGATTAAAGATAATCGAGGAGCTGCAAAAATAAAAAATAAACAAAAATGAAACTTGCTGAAAACCGCCCGAGCTCGACTGCGAGGTTTCCCATCCCGCGCGGATCTGAATTATGGGTTTATCGCAAAGATTACACAACTTCCAGGCGCAGCTCTGCCACAACGCATATGTATGTACTACCTTGCCTTGATTAAAAATACTGCGAGAGCCAGGGCTGCCGTTTTGCGTAGAATCAATGCTATTTTTCTAGTCACCGATGATTCCACCGGTTGAGAAAAGATTACACAGTTCAGTTCAGTGTATGACTGTAATGCACGTAAATACTCTGTTCTGTAATCTTTCCTTAATCGGTGGAAACTTCGTTGATTAATTCAAATATCCGCAAGTTTTTTAAAGTCATCGACGACTTTACCGGTTGAGAAAAGATTACAGATGCGAGTATTTCAGTTTATCATGGTCATGCACTGAACTGAACTGTGTAATCTTTTCTCAACCGGTGGAATCATCGGTGAATTAAAAAATAGCATTGATTCTACGCCAAACGGCAGCCCTGGCGAGAGCGTTCATAGGAAAATATTGCATCGTTCATATTTTTTATCGCGCTCGAATTGTTTAATCGGCAACGGTGGATGACACCGATTACACCAGTTGCACCGAAGCACTCGAACGACGGAATTTGTTACCCGTCCCGCGAGGTGGGGGCGAAAAGAGTAACTCAACTATGAGAGGCAACTTAAAGCTACTAACGCGCCTGATTGGTTGGAAATGGTTTTGTTGACGTTTGATCCCCCCTAAAGTTTCAAACCTCAAAACTGCATTCGAACCGGATTTACTTTTTTGAAAAAAACCTAGGACGTGAATAGGGGATTTTAATTATACCAATTTTAAGTTTTTAGTGATCCGTTTCTCGGATTGTCGAGAATATGAAGTCAGTTCACTGAGCACACGCTATACACGATTTTTGCTATATTTTGCCAATCTTAAGCGGTTTCTGGGCTAAAATCCTCTAAGATTGTTACAAACTAAAAATTCCCTTGACCGTGTCGGAAAATCAGTGGCCTCGCTCGAAAAATCATCATAAAACGCCACAACGGGAAAACGATTTTCTAATTTTACTCATTTTATTTAACAATTTCCTATAAGTTAATATGAATAGACATTCATTTTTCTTCATCGCTAGTTGGATAGGGCTCGCAAACATTTTTACCATTTGGTTTTTGTACTTGTAAACGAAAAATATTGTTCGAAAGTTTGGCCAACTGTTGGATGTTTGAAACGGTTATTTCATTGAGCCAAATATCGACTGATCTTGTGATGCTACCGGAGTGGCAACCGCTTAAAATCCAAAAAATTGGAAGGGATAGTGGAAAAAAATAAGCTGAATTTCAGCGGACAATTAATCATTAATAAAGTTTAAAGGGCCCTCTCTTTATATATCGGAGCCGAAAAATAAAGCGGGCAGGATGGACCATAACTTTCATCAGTGGCAGCTAGTGTCATTTGGCAACCATGTTTTTTTGCAATTTAAACCGATATTCAAACAATCACAAACTTAAACTATTTACTATTTTTTACCGTCTTTATTATTTACTATTTGAACCAATATAGAAGTATCGATTTCTCAGGGATTTGGTGAATCTCCTGAAGAACGATTATAAATTACGTAGGTTTTAATTGAGAGAATACGTTGTTGCAACTTGCAGCAATGCACGAGCCCCACCATAGTGACTTTCATTCATGCGGATCTCTCCTAGTTCTGTTGTAGCTTTTAAAACCAGGAATAAGATGAAAAGTGGGAAAATGAGAATCTTCCGAAAGGAAAGAAAAATTATGACATATTTTTTCAGTTAATATGTCTTGGAATTACAATTTAAAGTTTCTCGTCTTGAATCTAAGCTTTCAGAAGTTAATTGCGAACGTTGCTCTCATAACTAACCTCGTGCGGCCGGGGCAAAATGCGTTTGTATTTCATTTCATTGAAGATTTACTAGCTTTGAAAAGAGCGAACTTAATTGCTGTAATTAATGGTGCAATTATAAAAGTAAATTCACGGGAGCATAGAGCACACAATATAGCTGCGTATACGAAAGAGTGCAGTGCTCGCGTGAATACCGATGTTTCATTTCACAGACCTCATTTTTTTTTTTTTTTTTTTTTTTTTTTTTTTTTTTTTTTTTTTTTTTTTATTTTTCTGTGTGTGCGTTTATGTTCAAATCCTGTTAAAAAGAAAATTCACTGCTCGAAATTAAAGGTGAAAACGAGAAATATAAGGGAACATAAGAGACTGAAGATTCACGAGAGCAAAGAGGGCAAAGTATGTATTAAATCGGTATGACGCATCAAAAGTTCAAAGCTTTGTCTTCCCTTTAGCTTGAGACGAGCTTTCTCATGTGGAATGACTTAATTACTCGTTTTCAAGAGCTTAGAGATGATTTAAAACTTGTAACCTTCCCTTCGTCCCTTTCCCCACCCGACATGGCTTTAAAGATTATTTTCAAAGCGATAAATTGGATAGGGAGACAAAAATGTTAAAGGCAAAATTTTCTGTCATTGACGGAGCATATTTTACATTACTTCGGTGCAGATTTTTATGTTGGCATTTTTGTGGTTTTTCCAGCCAGTTGATTAATTTTCCGAATACACCAAAGCACTAAAAGCGTTAGTGTGCTATACATTTGGATTCAGCGTTTCATAGAGCTTGACAAGGTTGGAGACATTCATTTTATATAAAAATCTGAAGTAAAAATGAAAAATATCGCAAATACCGTCTTTCGCGTGTGTTGGATTATAACTCAATTCATTTTCTCGACAACCGCGGTATGGATCACAAAAAAATTTATATCATTAGAATGGGTCTGTTGCAAACTTTTGCTACAGCGATAACAAGTATTTACTCCAATGTAAAATCGCCTGAAAAGTCCATTGGTGGCATCATAAAGTCAATAAATACAATATTAAACTCACAAGAGGCGTTTATCGAAATCCAAGATGGCGGCAAAAGATCGAGGAATCTGAATGTATGCACCGTGATCATCCAAGGATTGCCAACTTTGACAACCTCACTGCAGGTAGAGGTTATGTGTTTATTTACGTTGTGATTGGTTGTGATGGATATTGTGAGGTTGGCGATCCTTGGATGTTCGTGGTGCACGCATACAGATTGCTCGATATTTTGCCGCCATCTTGGATTTCATTAAACGCATTTTGTGAGTTTATTGTTGCATTTCATTGCTTTCCGATGCCATCATTGGACTTTTCAGGCGATTTTACGTTAGATTGCACACTCTATAGCGCTGTAGCAAAAGTTTGCAACAGACCCATTGTATTTTATTCGAGGTCTAGAATTATTTGGGAGAAATGAATCTGTTTGGCGTGGACGGAAATATTCTGAAAATACCGCAAAAGAATATGGCTAGAATAATAATCGCTGAATTTTAAGGTATATTTTTACTGATAACATGCAAACTTGCAATTTGGTAACATTGTATTTCGTCATTTTGAATTCATGCAAAAGGTTGAGTATACATAAACGAGTGTTCATCGCACACCAAATGGCTCAACGTTTTCATGGATTTAGATGGACAAAATGCAATGTTTCCAAATTGCACCCTTCACTAAGGGTGTGCACTGGTACGATTTTCTCGTTGTTTATTCTAAATCAGCTAAAGAAAACGGTCGCGTGCATATTTTAAACGTCAACGTTTGAAATAAACTCAGCGCTGTGAACAGTCAAAGGGTTGCAATTCAGATATTTTTTTCAGATCTCCTTGACTTGGCGTGGCTTGAAAAATACTCAAGCCGAGTTGAGTTGAGAGAGAGAGAGAGAGAGAGAGAGAGAGAGAGAGAGAGAGAGAGAGAGAGAGAGAGAGAGAGAGAGAGAGAGAGAGAGAGAGAGAGAGAGGAGAGAGAGAGAGAGAGGGGAGAGAGAGAGAGAGAGAGAGAGAGAGAGAGAGAGAAGAGAGAGAGAGATTGCAATTCAGAGACGCTCACCTTAAATTGGCAATTGTTGTGGGGGGGGGGGAGTTAAGTGCAAGGTAGTTAATAACGAAATTTTCTCATAGAGAATTATCTTTAGTGAGAAACCGTGTGTTTTTATAAAGCGTCAATCAATGCATTGCCAATTCGTGACAATTCTTACTTGAAATCTCTTTAAAATTCCCTTTAAACCTCCTCGAGAAAACTCATACGGCGCACTGTGTGGTATTTGACCAAAAAAGCTGGCATAAACTAAAAAAAAAAAAGTCGCTATTGGGAAAAACTGTTGTGATATTCGGAATCTACATAGATTTCTGCATTAGAAACTTGTATTTAGCGGGTCTAAACTAGATTAATTTAACTAGAATCCACCAGGGGAAAAATCAGTTTTACCACCATTAAATTTAGCCTCAGCACGAGACTATAATCAAAGTAAAAAAAAAGTGTTTCAAATGAAGTCAGAACAAAATTTTTGTACATGGATCGTCTTCCTGAAGGTATTTTCAATCAGTTTATGCCTATTTTATCCAATTTTAATTTGAATTTGATATTTTTTTGCTATTTCAAAGTTTTTAGCTAAAAACGTAAATTTTCCGATTTTCAAGAGAACTTAAGTTCAATTATCCTGCCACATCCCGCGGGTATATATATGAGAAATGGTAGTCCTTAGTGCGTACTAATAGGCCTTGAAGTCAGAAGTTGCGGAAAAATGCGGCTTTTCCGGGAAAATTAGTTCGAATTTTGCGTTTTTGCACGAAATTCTCGTTTTTACGTGTTGTAAGGGCTACATCGCTACAAGAGTGAAATTTGGCAACACCGTCCAAATGACTTGAAACTCAGTATCCAGGGGTACTTTTTAACGCTGAATTCATATTTTGCATCAGTTTTTCAAAATTCGAAAATCCAAGATGGCTGCCGACCGATTAGCCAAAAAATTTGTCGGCGGCCATCTTGGATTTTCAAATTTTGAAAAACTGATGTGAAATTTGAATTCAGCGTTAAAAAGTACCCCCGAATACCAAATTTCAAGTTATTTGGACAGTAGAAACAGTTTATGCCAACTTTTTCGGTCAAATACCACATAGTGCGGCGTATTGGTTCAAGGTGTGTTGCTGAATTGCAATTTGAATCTAGAGGACGGTTCAAGTCAGAGCCAAGCCGAGGCCTTGAAGAAGCCTTTGAATCGCACCCTAAGAGTTAACAGAACGTTGACAGTGCCAAAATAATCCATCGATGAGGTCCGAGAGATGGAACATTGACCTACCCCAAAGTCTGAACCAGGGTCAACATGGAAAAGTAGAACTTGATCGAGAGACCGTCTCAACTTGCTTTCACTTTTGAATCCTCACAGTCCAGTGTTGTCAAGTTAATAAACAAATCATAATTATTATTCGTCCGTCAATTTACTGTGGTAGTTTCTCAAATTCAATGAGAGAGCCCATAATATACACCCGGTGTACTATTTCACAATAAAATCAAATTAAAATTGAAATGTTATTTTGCTGTATCGAGCAAACCTCGCATTTTGTGGAGGAGGGGCGTCGATTTGAACTTGATCCAGATTCTTAAAAGTCATGTCCACTTTTGGATCCTCTAAGCACAGTGTTGCCAAGTACTTTAACAGAAAATAATATCCGCTAACTCATTAAGAGGCGTATCTTCACTTCATAAAATAAGATCCCATGTCACATCCGATGTGCTTTTTTAAAATAAAATCAAATTATATCCTTGTTAAGATATTTTAGTAACGAGCAAATCCAACATTTTATGATGTGTTTTTTTCCAAAAAACAAAAACCAAAAAAAAAAAAAAAAAAAACCGCCTCAAATTAAAGGACGGAAAACAATTTACACGAAAAATCAAGCTCCGTGGCAATGTTGCTCTGTCGAGCTACACCATACTTACATGACTGACCCAAATTCCTTTTACAGCCTTTCCTCTTCCGCTTTTATGTGAATTCTATTCAAGTTATTTGTGGCCAGAATTATCATAATCCCGCGCTCAACAGGTGACACCCTCCCCCGTCCCGGTCACCACCCACCCCTCCCACTCTCGTCTGTCGTTACTGCACCTACCGTTATGTGGTGAAGACACGCACACTTGCACAGACTGATTGTCCTTCTTAATTGTTGTGGTATCGGCTAGGGTATTTATTGAAGAGCTTAAGGTGATTCCAGGCGAAACTTTTCCAGATTTCAATCCGATGGATAGCGCCACTAGTCGCTTTTTGGAAAAGTCGTGTTTTTGGCGTTTTAAACTGAAACCATAGATAAAACGCAAAATCCAATAACGTCAGCACCTGCAAAATTTTTTTATGGATTTTTTGAGCCCAAAATGAGCAAAATTGGTTCAAAATTAAAGCCGTAAATTATGAAATTCGTTTTACCATAAGCTTAGTGAGTGAGAGTGAGCGCGAGTGATGATACGTCTATCTGCCTCACTCGCACTCATTGCGGCTTACGGGTAGTTTCGTTTTTCATAATTTCCGGCTTTATTTTTGAGTGTTTCAGCCCGAAACTTTCAGGGTATCTTCCTGAAGTATGCTCGCAGGTGCTGACGTTCCTGAAATTCATGTTTTTAGCGCGAATTCGTCAATTTTAGCCAAAAAGTGTTGACTTTTTGAGCAGCGCGACGTGGTGTCCAAAGTTGGAACTAATCGACCCTGGAATCATCTTAAGATCAAATAAAAACATTCCCTTTCAGAATATAATATTGATGTGCTCTTTTCACTAAAAACTCAAATTCAATTCTTCGCCCCTTTTCCCACCCGACAATGCTTTAAAGATTATTTTCAAAGCGATAAATTGGATAGGGAGACAAAAATGTTAAAGGCAAAATTTTCTGTCATTGACGGAGCATATTTTACATTACTTCGGTGCAGATTTTTATGTTGGCATTTTTGTGGTTTTTCCAGCCAGTTGATTAATTTTCCGAATACACCAAAGCACTAAAAGCGTTAGTGTGCTATACATTTGGATTCAGCGTTTCATAGAGCTTGACAAGGTTGGAGACATTCATTTTATATAAAAATCTGAAGTAAATATGAAAAATATCGCAAATACCGTCTTTCGCGTGTGTTGGATTAACTCAATTCATTTTCTCGACAACCGCGGTATGGATCACAAAAAAATTTATATCATTAGAATTGTATTTTATTCGAGGTCTAGAATTATTTGGGAGAAATGAATCTGTTTGGCGTGGACGGAAATATTCTGAAAATACCGCAAAAGAATTTTTTTTTTTTTTTTTTTTTTTTTTTTATATTTGAAACTACAAGGTGGAACTGGGGCACGACAGCTCCCCAGCCCGAAGAAAAAGTTTACAATACATGAAATCTTCAAAGAATTAATTCATATTACTATAATTAAGGCGAAAAGGAATAAAAATGTTTGGTACGAAGGGTACCATAAGATGATTGAACTCCCCTTTGGGACAATGGGCATTTTTTAATTTATGGGTTTTTTTGGTTAAGAGTTTATGTATTTAATTAATTAATCTAGGAGTATAACAGTTCCTATTGAAGGCAGAAAAAAAAAAATATGAGAATGAGAAGGAAGCTGAAATTGATATGAGAAACGGAAAGATGACACAATAAGCTGAATTAAATATGAATCAAGTTAAACGGAAACAATTTGGATTAGAGCTATTACGTGGGTGCAAGGAAATAAGAAGTGAATTTGTCTTTAAAAAATTTGATAGGAAGTATAGAATAAATAAATCAATAGGACGACAAAATGATAACAATGCGCTTGGAATGAGGTAGAGGTAATGTCATTACATTACATAAGGTTAGTTAGACAGTCCGCGACGTTGTCAAGTGGCTTGCGCCTCTTTAAACGTCTTAGACCGTCGTTGTAGTGAGAGAAAAGGGAAAAAGCTTTATCATTAGGGTGCCTACTGAGTCGTTCAGCATAACCCAACGATAACTGCGTTATGGTATCTTGCACTGTAGGGACTCCAAGGATATGGTGGATTACATCATTCATGATGTAATCATCCCATTTGACACCTGAGAGTCCGCGCAGTATATAATTTTCCGCTGTTTGAATGCGGTTGATGAGGGTGGGGCTAGCGCACCCCCAGAGCTGGCAACCGTATGTCCACACTGGTTTATTATCATTTTGTAAAGGAGAATTTTGTTAGCTAGGGAGACTCCACTTCCTGGTCGGAAGAGCCACCACATTCGTTTGAATTTGTCTAATACTTGGCGCCTTTTTCTCTGGATATGTGGCCCGTACGTGAGTTTTGAATCGAGCAGCATACCCAGATAATTTGCGTTTTTGTTTGAGGGATAACATTCCCGTCCAGGTAGACAGGAGCTGGATGGGTTCTGCGGTTAGTGAAGGTGACATGCTGAGACTTCTGGCAATTAAGCAGAATTCGCCATCTTTTACAGTAACCAGAAGTCTCATCAAGCCCCCCCTGCAAGTCCTCTTTGGCTTCCCTTGGATCGTGTCCAATGGAAGCAAGGGCTGTATCATCAGCAAACTTAGCCTTTTTAACTCTTGACATTTTTGGAAAGTCGCTGAGATAAATCAAAAACAAGATAGGTCCACACACTGAGCCTTGTGGTACACTAGCGGAGATTTCTGAGAATTCTGATACCGCACCCCCGTGCCTGACTCTAAAAGAGCGGTCCGAGAGGTACGATACCAGAATCTCGTAGTAATTAATAGGAAGAAGTTTAAGAATTTTGAATAACAGCCCCTCAATCCAGACACGATCGAAGGCCTGCGCAATATCTAAGAAGGCCGCAGAACACACCAGCTTGTGTTCCATGGCTCTTTCGACCAGGTTTACGATTCGGTGGACCTGCTCTATAGTGGAGTGTCCCCGCCTAAATCCAAATTGGTGGGGTGGAAAAATTTTGCGTTCGTCAATAATAGGCTGGAGACGCTTTAGGAAAAGCCGCTCGAAGAGTTTCCCCACAATTGACAAAAGAGATATGGGGCGATAGGATGAGGCCAGTGCGGGGGGCTTGCCGCTTTTTGGGATTAGAATTACCTCTGCCTTTTTCCAAGCAGAAGGGACATGTCTGAGCTCCAGTGCTGCATTAAATATATCCGCCAGTTTCTTTAGAGCCAAATTAGGAAGCTGTTTTAAAAGCCCCCCCGTGATCAAATCCATCCCAGGGGCTTTTTTAGTTTTAATTTTAAATTTAATCATATCAGCCACTTCATGATGAGAAATTTTTGCAAATTCGTCAATAGGGTTGGGGGTTAATTTTGTCATCTCGGTGCCCAGATCTAAATCTGAGTGGACCGTTTGATGGGGTTGGAAAACGTCGGCCAGATGGCGTCGAAATTCATCGGCCGCCTCCTGGTACGACCTAGTCCAAGTCCCGTCTGGTCTTTAAAGGGGGTTGTTTGAATCTTTCCTCTTTTTTTAAATACTTTGTGACTTTCCACAATGAATAATCCGTCTGGAAAGTTGGAGTCAATGATTGTAGGAAGTCGCGAGTTTTGTTCTCGGGGAAATTCAGAAATTTTATTGGTAGTAATCCGATTCACTTTATTGAAGTATTGCCTGTCCCGGTAGAAACGCGACTTGTTCCATTTGGCACGAGCGCGTCTTCGCTCTTGAATCAAGTCTCGTATTTCCCCGGGGCAGTGTAAGATTAGACTTATTGTATTTTCTAACTGGGGTTGCTTTTTGTGCAGCTGATATGATCAAACCCCCCAAAATTTTCAGCTTCTGTTTCCAAAATCATAATAGAGTCGATTCTGAGACGAGAGATTTGAGAATTTAGAATGGACCTAAATCTATCCCAGTCGGCCCCCGAATTAGTAACATGGTTACTTTTCCCGGAAAATGATTGAGTTATGCAGGGCCAATTTGATGGGTATAGATCAGACGTCATGTCAAGATCAGATCCTACACCCAAAATAGTTCCGAGAAACATTTTTAATGATGAAGAAATCTAGAATATCGGGTATTTTATCTGGATCAGAAGGATAGTATGTGGTGTTGGATACTGGGTCTATTTCCCTCTTTTTCTTCTCCTTCTTCTATTTCAAATGTATCTAAGTGTATTTAGTATGTAACGTCTCAGCTCTGCGAAAGTCGCGGGGGCCCCTAACCCCCCTCTTCTTTCCCTACGTACTTCCACTCGCAACGCGACACCCCCGCGTTACTCTGGTTTTTTTTAGTTTTCCCCTGCCTAAGTCCACGCATGCGCCCCAAGCTCCATCACTCGCGCCTCGCGCCGCCGCGGGCCGAGGTAGCGACTTAGCTCTCAACCATCAATTCAGTTCCCTATAACTCCTTGTACACACTACTCGTAAATGATTCCATGTTCCCCTCCTATTCGCAGAGTTGAGACGAACTTTATTCATGTAACAAGTTTGAGTTCTTTTAATACAGCAAAATCAACGCATCTCTGTTTTTTCATTTAAACAGCAACGGCATCTGTGGTCCGATTTCGGAACTATAGATACGCACGGTATTCGGGGTACTAGTTACAGGCACCCAGGATACGACACTCTTTCCTTGTGGGGGGGAAAAATCATCAAGACTATTTCCAAATACTTTTCATGGTCCTCCGGGCCGGATATACTGTTTATGCTACTTGCTTTGCAGTTGCCGGCGAGCATACTCTCCTTGCAGCACTTTAAGGCACTTTAACCAGTGTTGCCAAGCACGCGAGCTTTTTATTGATCTACTTGATTTCTATAAATCGCTCTATCACACGCTAAGATGGGTAAACGTAGATCACGCAGATCTATGTCGCCAATATACGAGGACGGTGCGGAGTCTCCCGAAAAGGTCTCCCACGCTCCTACCAAGTCTAATGGTCAAGCTTTTGCAATCAAAAGTCCTGACACCATGCTTAAAGTTTTACAAGAGCAGCGAGATGAGCTTATCGCTGCTGTCACACAAATTGCTGACAGTTTTGTCAACATGACTCCTGCGAACGCAGCATTTCACAGGCTGTCTTTGGATCGATTGAAAGAGCTTCAGTCCGAGTTTTACGCATGCCAAAATCAAATAATTGCGTTCAACTTTTCTGTCCCTGAAAAAAAACCGTGTAAATGTTTCCGGGGATAGGAAAATGTTTGACGATTTAGTTGTGAACGCGCAATGTCTCTATCTCAAGAAATCAAGCAAAGGCATTGCCGGTTTAAAACAAACGCCCGATTCTCCGGTCACCGTCGATCCTCCCCCAAACCATCCCGTAAAGTCCATTTGCCTAAAATTCAACTTCCGCATTTTTCGGGGAAAAATTGAAGACTGGCTTCCATTTTCCAACCTCTTCAAAGCTACCATACATGAGTCACCTGATTTAAACCCCAAATTGAAAAGTTTCAGCATCTCCTAAGTTTACTCGACGGAGAGCCACGCAATGTTGTAAAATCTCTCAGTTTCCCCCCAGAAAATTATAGAGTTGCCTGGGATCTTCTATGCTCACGTTTTGAGAATAAACGTCGTCAGATTTCTCACTATTTTGCAGGTCTCTTGACAATTTCTCCTCTCAAAACAGACGCCGATTTATCCACCTTTCTCAGTAAACTGCAGGAAAACGTCAATTCTCTCGAAACAGTCAATTACAAATCAGCCGACTACGGACCTCTGTTAGTCACAGTTTTACTCGAAAAATTCTCCAGCTTTCATAAAAGACGCTTTGAAGATTCAAGACAAGATTGCACACAGTATCCAACTCTTCAAGAAATTTTTGATTTTTTGAAATCGGAATGCGCTCGAGTTGATGATTCCACAGCCACAATTGGCTTCGCTAAAACAGACAAAACGCCAGCTCAGAATAAATACACAAAGAAAGCTTTCATAGTCTCTCAAAAAACGTCTAAAGGCTGCTTAGCCTGTAAAGCCGAAACCCCTCATTCACTCTACTCTTGTCCAGCTTTTCAAAAATTGGAAATTTCAGATCGTCGAAATTTTTGTTCAACAACACAAGCTATGTTTTAACTGTTTGAGGAGTGGTCACCCCAGCCGCACGTGTCAAAATCCAGGCCGCTGCCCCCGGGTGTGGCGTAACACATCACACTTCTTTATGTTTCAAGGGCGACAGTCATCAACCCGCGAAAACTGCTAAAAAAAACTACAAGTTCTACACATAACAATGGCTCAACTTCAGAGCAAAAATCTTCAATATCTTTGACAGCAAATGCTAACACTCACACACAAACTGTTCTGTTAGGCTCAGCTCTTTTCCAAGTCAAAGGTTCTAACGGTCGATTTTTCACTTGCCGTGGTATAATCGACAGCGCTGCAAGTTCAAGCTTCATCACAGCCGACTTGGCTGAAAAAATCGGTTTAAAATACGCTGCGGTGCATGAATCAGTTTCGGGCATAGGGGCCCAAACTACAAACACACCCATTAAGGGGCGTACGACGTGCTACGTTAAACCATGCGAAGTTAAGGGCCCCAAATTTTGGCCACCGACACGTTAGTCATCGAAGCCATAACTACTGAGTTGCCTTGCGTACGCTTATCCAAGGTTGTCACGTCTCACTTCGAAGATTTGGATCTCGCAGATCCCCATTACTTTATTCCCTCTCAAGTCAGCTTCCTCTTGGGAGCCGACGTCTATGCTCATGTTTACACAGGCAAGAAACGAATAGGCCCACCCGGCATCCCTGCCGCGCTCTCAAGCATCTTTGGTTGGATTATCACGGGCAAGGTCGGCCGCAAGGCAACCGCGCCACGAAACTCTCCTGCTCTACTTTGCTGCAGTAACACGGAGGCACTTCTGCAAAAATTTTGGGAAATCGAGCAGATGCCAAGTCTCACTCCAGCCAAACACCCGGACGATATTTTGTGCGAAAAAATGTTTAAACAGCTACATTATCGAGAGCCCGACGGTAGATATGTCGTTCCGATGATGCTCAAAGACTCTGTCTCGCAACTAGGCGATTCAAAACATGCAGCGCTAAATCGACTCAACGGAACAATGCACCGTCTGCAAAAATCACCCGAACTCAAAGCCCGGTACTCAGAATTCTTACACGAATACGAGACTTTAGGTCACATGACTGCGGTCACTCCAGAAAATGTCAATCAAGCAGCTTACTACATCCCACACAACTGCGTTGTACGTGAGGAAAGTTTAAGCACTAAGTTACGTGTTGTGTTTGATGCTTCACAAAAAACAACTTCAAGCCTAAGTCTCAATGACGCAGTCTTCACCGGTGAAAAACTTCAACTAAATATCTTCGATGTAATTATTTACTTCAGACTTCATCCATTTGTATTCATTTGCGATATTGCAAAAATGTTTCGACAAGTGCTAATTTTACCGGAAGACCGAAAATACCAACACATTTTCTGGAAAAATGATAAAAATGAACTCCAAGAATTCGAGTTAAATACCATTACTTATGGCATTGGATCAAGCCCTTTTCTTAGTCTACGTGTATTGCACCAATTGTGTGAAGACGAAGGTCATAAATACCCAATTGGAGCAGATATTATTCGCCCGGGAAAATTTACGTCGATGACGTCGCAAAAGGTTGCCGCGACGTTCCATCCTTGTTACAAGCGCAACATGAAATTGTCGAACTGTTAAAGCTTGGTAAATTCGAACTCAGCAAATGGGCTAGTAATTGTCCAGAATTGCTCGCTCGAATTCCGCCAAAACATCGTGTTGATACAATTACATTATCAGATGAAAATTCAAGCCTAAAGCTACTTGGAATCAAGTGGGATGCTCAACTGGACATTTTCTCATTTAATGTTCAAGTCACGCCTTGTGAACCTACGAAACGAAACATTTTGTCTCAAATTGCAAAAATTTACGATCCACTCGGGTTCCTATGCCCAATCGTATTTAAAGCCAAATCAATTATGCGCCAGACCTGGCTACAGGGTCTAGAAAGTTGGGACTCTCCAGTGTTGCCACCTCTCGACAAAGAGTGGAAACAATTCTCCGAAAGTTTGGCAGCAATTAGCGATATCAAAATAAATCGATGTGCCACTCTTGAAAATGCAAGCTCTTATTCTCTCATTGGCTTTAGCGACGCAAGTTGCTTAGGCTACGCAGCTGCAGTATATTTACGCTCTGAAACACCGTTTTCAGTGAATATCTCTCTTTTATCCGCAAAGTCCCGTGTAGCACCTACGAAAACTGTTTCCATCCCTCGCTTAGAGTTATGCGGAGCACAACTTCTGTCCACCCTCTTAAACCACTGTAAAAAAATTTCTGGAAGGGGGAAAATTTAAAATTTCACACATTTTTGCCTTCACTGACTCGGAAGTAGTTTTTGCCTGGCTAAAAAACCCTACCATGCCAACTCAAGACTTTTGAAGCGAACAGAGTAACTACAATTCTTGAAAACACGGCACCGTCTGAATGGAAATTCATCTCAGGCGCCGAAAATCCGGTGATGTTGCAAGCCGTGGTTGCCTACCCGAGAACCTAAAAGATCACCATCTTTGGTGGTCAGGCCCACCTTGGCTGACGTCACCAATTGAAGCATGGCCTATTCCCACGCCAAGTTTCAAAACAAAAAGCAAGATAGCAGCAGGTTTCAAATCAAAAAAACAACCTGTTCTCATAACCATATCCTCCGAATTTGTGGACAACTTTGTGTCAAAATTTTCAAGCTTTTCAAGACTGCAACGGGTAACTGCGTGGATTTTACGTTTTGCAAAAAATTGCCGTTTAAGCAAAAGATCAAAACGTGATTCAATTCTCACAGTCCAAGAACTAGAAGAAAGTCAAAATTTTCTTGTCAAACTAATACAACGAAAACACTTTTACAAAGAAATCAAATCACTAAAAAAGGATGGTGAAGTATCTCATCACTTGAAGGCGTTAAAACCTTTCGTTTTGGAGGGACTCCTCAGGGTGGGGGGACGTCTTCCCAATGCGAATCTCCATTTAACTTTAAAACATCCCTTGTTACTGCCAAAAAAGGACCATTTTACCAACCTGATAATCGATGCCTATCATTTACGCTATTTACACGCAGGCCCGCGCCTTTTACAATCACTTTTAGCTAGGCAATTTTGGATACTATCTGCACGCTCCATAATTCGCTCCAGGTTACAAAAATGCATCACCTGCTTTCAAAACCGACCCAAAAAATTCAGCGCCCCAAATGGGGGACCTACCTGCGTCAAGAGTCACTGCATCTAAGCCTTTTTTTGGGAAATAGGGTGCGATTTTGGAGGCCCATTCATGCTACGAGAACACAAACGCAGAAATCCAAAGCTCACAAAGGCTTACCTTTGTCTGTTTGTCTGTATGGCAACAAAGGCTGTACACCTCGAAAGTAGTCAGTGATTTAACAACAGATGCATTTTTAGCAGCCTTTGATAGGATGATCAGTCGTCGGGGTTGGTGCCGTAGGGTATTTTCAGACAACGCAACTAATTTTGTCGGCGCTAAACGTCAGTTATCCGAGCTTCACGCCTTTATCCTCAAAAATAAAGTTGAAATCGGCAATCAGTTAACCTCAAGAAAAACGGAATGGACATTTATTCCACCTCAAGCCCCCCATTTTGGGGGAGTTTGGGAGGCAGGCATAAAATCTGCGAAATACCATCTAAAACGCATAATTGGCACGCAAACTCTCACTTTTGAAGAAATTTGCACAATTTTCACAAAAATTGAGGCAATCATGAACTCACGGCCACTTTGCGCGCTTTCCACCGACGCTTCAGAAACAGACGTTTTAACTCCAGCCCACTTTCTAGTTGGGGGCCCCCCAGTCCCCATCCCAGAATACGACGTTACAGCGATCAATGTTAATAGACTCACGCGTTGGCAGTTAGTCCAAAAAATGACGCAACACTTCTGGAAAACGTGGTCTCGAGACTATCTACACACACTCAATCAACGCAGCAAATGGTGGAATTCCCCAAACGACGTAAAAATCGGAACCGTCGTTATCATCTCAAGCGATGACATACCACCGCAACAATGGAAAAAAGGAGTCATCGAAGCTGTTCACTCGGGAAAGGACAACATCACTCGTGTTGTCACAGTACGCACAGCCTCAGGCCGCCTCAAACGGCCCGTGGTGAAGGTCTACCCGTTGCCAAGTCAATAAAGCACCCTGTGCGTGGGATGTGCTGCAAACCAGCCGAAATCCTAAGAACCTCTTTTTAAAAAATAGTAAACATTGGACAATAAAATTCGAAAGGTCCACTCAAGCGTGAAATGACTCCAGTTCCGCAGCAACAAGGACATGCGCTACTGTAACCCACACACGCTTCCCGTTACACTGAAGTTCAATGTCACACGCACCCTTTCTTAGGGGGCCCAAAGCGCCAAGTTCACTACAAGTTACCGCATTCTAATTCTGGAATGTGCGAGACTCAATTTTACGACTTTGCAGAAGATTTCAAAATACTCGCCGACTGAAAATCAACAATATTTGCCACGAAAAGAAAACGAAGTCCAGGCCAATTTCAGTCGTGCTCAAAACTCAGTAATCACGCGTCTCAATTCTCGCAGTTCTCTAAAGTTCTAGTGAAAATGGCAAGTGTTAGTGATACCGTGGTTCAAAGCCAGCGTAAAAAACTCTCTTTACAACAGTACTACGAGCACAAACGTGCATATGAAGCAAGCATAGTTTACGAAGAGAACATCTTACAAATGATGTCTACATGGGAAGACATCTTAGAATCGCCTCCTCCAATCGAGAAACACGAATGGGCCACAATCATAAACGACAACAAATCCAATGAAAGCTCATTTTTTCAACACTTCAAACCTGTCATCGAAAAATTTGGGGTTTGTACTGGCTAAAACGTAAACAACGCGAAGCTTTGAGCCCTCAATGTAAACAAAGTACATCAGACACGCGAGACGGGTACATCCTACCCCAAATTTAACAAGGAAAAGTAATCACCCCCTTTTTCAAGTCACCACCCCATCAGAATCAGGATACCCGGATGGCAGCCACAACTGGAAAAGACGACCAGACAACTCCCTTACAAAAGACGTCAAGGTCGAGGTGCCAAACAACGGCAAAGACAAAGGAAGCGACGCGCCCTTCCCCGACGCTGCATTACCTTATCTGTAGATATGTGAGATACTTCTAAGATGTTAGCATGTAAACCCTTTTTCTTTCTTTACTCTTTTTTATTTCTTCTTCTTCTTCTATTTTGAGTTGAGAAACCTAAGCAAACATATAAAAAAAAATATACCCTTTTGTAATCAAATAAAAATGAGATCAATGTACCTTTCCGCTCTTATATTTTTAAAAAGCAGAAATGTTTTCTCTTAAACCCCTTTTTTGTTGAACCCCCCTTTTGGTGTTCAAGGTGGGGGGTATGTTGGATACTGGGTCTATTTCCCTCTTTTTCTTTTTTTCCCTTTTTCTATTTCAAATGTATCTAAGTGTATTTAGTATGTAACGTCTCAGCTCTGCGAAAGTCGCGCGGGCCCTAACCCCCCCCTTCTTTCCCTACGTACTTCCACTCGCAACGCGACATCCCCGCGCTTACTCTGGTTTTTTTTAGATTTCCCCTGCCTAAGTCCACGCATGCGCCCCCAAACTCCATCACTCGCGCCTCGCGCCGCCGCGGGCCGAGGTAGCGACTTAGCTCTCAACCATCAATTCAGTTCCCTATAACTCCTTGTACACACTACTCGTAAATGATTCCATGTTCCCCTCCTATTCGCAGAGTTGAGACGAACTTTATTAAAGTAACAAGTTTGAGTTCTTTTAATACAGCAAAATCAAGCATCTCTGTTTTTTCATTTAAACAGCAACGGCATCTGTGGTCCGATTTTGGAACTATAGATACGCACGGTATTCGGGGTACTAGTTACAGGCACCCAGGATACGACACTCTTTCCTTGTGGGGGGAAAAATCATCAAGACTATTTCCAAAAAACTTTTCATGTGGGAAAAACCCAAAAAAATTTGGTGCACCCTTAAATTTTTTGAAGGCAGGAGGGGAAAATGTCTACCCCCGGGGTTGTTAAACTCTACACCAAAAATTTTTGGGGTTTTGAGTTCCAATCCCCCCAAGGATAAACCTTTTTTGGGGTGGAGTCGAAAAAAAAAAATAAGAAAGTTTTTTTATCGAATCCCCAGCGTTGGGGGGACCGTAAAACAGCTCCGACAAAAATTTTGCCCAGATTTGTTTAATACGACCCCCCCCGGGCCCGTATGCATTCGGTAGACACGTTTAAATTTGGATCATAAAAAATGAGGTATGTTTTCTTTAATTAACAGGCCCCACACCACCCCTACAATTTCAGCTGGGTGGTCGACACGATTAAAAAAAGAAACCTCTGGGGTTTTCCCCCGGTAATGCAACCCTGGAGTAGATGGGTTTCTGAAAAAAAAACTATATCAAAATCACCATCAACAAGTAACGGTCAATTTGTCTGATCTAAAAATTTTGACCGTTACAGTTGAAACATGCGACTTTTAAATTTCGTCTGCCATTTCTAAGAATTGGGCCAGAGCCAGCCGCCCCGGGTGGGGCGTTTGGGTTTTTCCAAATTGGCCCCTCTCTCAGTTAGGACTGTGAGGGTAGGGCAAAAATTTTAGTCAATGTCAACTCCATATCTGATGGGGGTTGTTGTTGTAGCTGGATACCTTGAGAGGTTGAAGGGGGAGATTGAGCGTTATTTTGAGTCCCAAGAGCTGGGAATTCTCGTTGGTCTAAAAGGTTTGGCTCTCGCAGAGTGTCTCGAAAGAGACTCCTTTCTTAAGGGTAGTTTTGGGGTAGGAACTTGTTGCAATCGTTTCTCTCAGTTTTAGTGTTAATTTTTTTATCTAGAGCGCGTTTGAGAGTTTGCTTTCTTTTCTTGTGTCACCTCTTTTGCAATTAGGCAACCTAGATAGTTGGCAGGGTGGTTTTGTCCGCATTTGCACACTTCGGGTTGGGGATGAATTTAGGTAGTGGACATCCGTGGTTAGATGTTCTTGGGCACATCTGACACAATGAGGGGTGTAGTTACAGTATTTAGCTGTATGGTCAAAGGCTTGGCATGCTTTGCATTGAACCAGGGTGGTTTTCGGGTTTGGGCGAACTGGTTCAATCACAACAAGCATATTAGCAATTGTTTTAATTTCAAAATTTTTCAATATCATCAGATTTTTCAAATGATATTGCAAAAAAGATTCAGCGGAGTTATTATTGTTTCAAATTTAGGATTCGTAGTTGTTGGAATGGTGATAGCTTGAGCTGCTTCTTTATCAGGGGAGTTTTCGGAAATAATAGGAGGTGGTTCCTGACTATCTTTAATTTTTTCGTTGATATCATTACCTGTTGCAGGGGTATTGATAGCAAGTTCATTACTCTTTTCTGCTGTTTCCATCTCTGCGTTAGATTTGGAAGGAGATAAATCTGAACTATCGGGGTAATTTGAGAATTTGTATCATTTTTCGAAATAGGTTTCCTATCTTTCCTGATTATATTGATTGCATCGATAGGTTTGAAACCTTGGAGAGTTAAATCCTCCAGGATTTCATTGGGGGAGATGGAGTGGTGCAGCCCCTTTGCCATCACTCTTATGGGACGTCGATTTTTGTTTTCGTACGTATTATGTTGCAAATATTCTCCTTGAGAGATTTGATAATAACCGCATGCGTGTCATCATCTAACGGATTAATTTTAAAACAATTTTGAGGCAGGATCTTGGATGACCATTTAGTCCTGTCTACGTTTTTAAGCACATTACATAAAAATACAAAATCAGTATCCGCGGCCGTGATGATAGGTGGTGGTTTTAGAACTTTGGCTATTTTGATAGTTGGTTGTTGTGAAGAGGGGGTAGATAAGGTAGTATTTTTCTTACCCTTTTCGATAGCTTTATCTACTGTTTTTCGTTGTTGCTGTTGGTGTTGGCGTTATTGGGCCTCTTGTCTTTGCTGGACTCGCTTAGCAGCCTTTTTTATAACTGGGTTGTTTGATCTGGAGGGGATTGAAAGACTTCCTCATCTGACCCCAGAGTTAATCGGGTTCATAGGTTTACTCATCAGTATCCTCCTCCTCGGATAGTAGTTCAAATCTGTTATTGCTGTTCTTTGCAGCTATAGAGTGGACCTTCTTCCGTTGATCTTCAGCTCCTTTGCTATTTTTTCTTTTAACGGATGGAGTGACAAATCCTTGTTGTTGGTTGTCAGGAACGGATAATTTTCGGTTATATCTTCAATTGATTTGTCAGATCTTGAATCTGCAGTTGTAATTGGGCATTCTGTTGCTTCAGGATTTAATGAGTTCAGCACTGTCACCAGATTCCGACAAAGAAGGAGTGCTGTTTACTATATTGGCACCTGAGGTGGAGTTGCTTTGTTTAGAGCTCAGCTTTGAATTTACAGGGCTAACAGTTCTAAGAGACCCACGTACCTGAGTGTATGGTTGCGAGAGAAAACTGGTAAGAGTTTTAGTTTCTCGCTCATTTTTGCATATTTGGTCAATACAGTCTGTAACTCGATGTTTAATACATTTGCATACTGCACAGTGCACTGCGTTGTGAGCGAAACACGGGATCATAATGACGAAATGATTTATTCGTATGAAACGCTAAAAATTATTCCCACCATTGTGGGGGGAATAAGAAAGAAAAACACAAACTATAAAATTGAGAACGTTCAGCGGCGCGTTTAAATTCGAAAATTTAACATCACGTCACACGATCTGATAGGAGCGCGTTCCGCTACGCGACCGACTCGTACGAGAGCTCAAGCCGGAATCGCAAAAGAATATGGCTAGAATAATAATCGCTGAATTTTAAGGTATATTTTTACTGATAACATGGAAACTCGCAATTTGGTAACATTGTATTTTGTCATTTTGAATTCATGCAAAAGGTTGAGTATACATAAACGAGTGTTCATCGCACACCAAATGGCTCAACGTTTTCATGGATTTAGATGGACAAAATGCAATGTTTCCAAATTGCACCCTTCACTAAGGTGGGCACTGGTACGATTTTCTCGTTGTTTATTCTAAATCAGCTAAAGAAAACGGTCGCGTGCCTATTTTAAACGTCAACGTTTGAAATAAACTCAGCGCTGTGAACAGTCAAAGGGTTGCAATTCAGATATTTTTTCAGATCTCCTTGACTTGGCGTGGCTTGAAAAATACTCAAGCCGAGTTGAGAGAGAGAGAGAGAGAGAGAGAGAGAGAGAGAGAGGAGAGAGAGAGAGAGAGAGAGAGAGAGAGAGAGAGAGAGAGAGAGAGAGAGAGAGGAGAGAGAGAGAGAGAGAGAGAGAGAGAGAGAGAGAGAGAGAGAGAGAGAGAAGAGAGAGAGAGAGAGAGAGAGAGAAGAGAGAGGAAGAGAGAGAGAGAGAGATTGCAATTCAGAGACGCTCACCTTAAATTGGCAATTGTTGTGGGGGGGGGGGGGAGTTAGTTCAATGTAGTTATAATGAATTTTCTCATAGAGAATTATCTTTAGTGAGAACCGTGTGGTTTTTATAAAGCGTCAATCAATGCATTGCCAATTCGTGACAATTCTTACTTGAAATCTCTTTAAAATTCCCTTTAAACCTCCTCGAGAAAACTCATACGGCGTATTGGTTCAAGGTGTGTTGCTGAATTGCAATTTGAATCTAGAGGACGGTTCAAGTCAGAGCCAAGCCGAGGCCTTGAAGAAGCCTTTGAATCGCACCCTATTAGAGTTAACAGAACGTTGACAGTGCCAAAATAATCCATCGATGAGGTCCGAGAGATGGAACATTGACCTACCCCAAAGTCTGAACCAGGGTCAACATGGAAAAGTAGAACTTGATCGGAGACCGTCTCAACTTGCTTTCACTTTTGAAATCCTCACAGTCCAGTGTTGTCAAGTTAATAAACAAATCATAATTATTATTCGTCGTCCGTCAATTTACTGTGGTAGTTTCTCAACAAATTCAATGAAGAGCCCATAATATACAACCGTGTACTATTTCACAATAAAATCAAATAAATTAAAATGTTATTTTGCTGTATCGAGCAACCTCGCATTTTTGTGGAGGAGGGGCGTCGATTTGAACTTGATCCAATTCTTAAAGTCATGTCCACTTTTGGATCCTCTAAGCACTGTGTTGCCAAGTACTTTAACAGAAAATAATATCCGCTAACTCATTAAGAGCGTATCTTCACTTCATAAAATAAGATCCCATGTCACATCCGATGTGCTTTTTTAAATAAAATCAATTATATCCTTGTTAAGATATTTTAGTAACGAGCAAATCCAACATTTTATGATGTTTTTTTTCCAAAAAACAAAAACAAAAAAAAAAACAAAAAAAACCCGCCTCAAATTAAGGACGGGAAAACATTTACAACGAAAATCAAGCTCCGTGGCAATGTTGCTCTGTCGAGCTACACCATACTTACATGACTGACCCAAATTCCTTTTACAGCCTTTCCTCTTCCGCTTTTATGGTATTCTATTCAGTTATTTGTGGCCAGAATTATCATAATCCCGCGCTCAACATGTGATACCCTCCCCCGTCCCGGTCACCACCACCCCTCCCACTCTCGTCTGTCGTTACTACTGCCCTACCGTTATGTGGTGAAGACCACGCACACTTGCACAGACTGATTGTCCTTCTTAATTGTTGTGGTATCGGCTAGGGTATTTATTGAAGAGCTTAAGATCAAATAAAAACATTCCCTTTCAGAATATAATATTGATGTGCTCTTTTCACTAAAAACTCAAATTCAATTCTACGTTTTGGTAACAAACCTGCGGGCTGTAAATGATCGGCCCGATCATTTACTTCAGAGTTAAACCGATCTTTAAGACAGTCTATGAGTGACGCTATTGGTCGAGAATAGTAAAATTAGGCTGTTGCTGTGGTAACCATTTTTAAACAGCTCGTTTTCGAAAGGTCATTCACTAGTAGCCTTTAGAAAATCTATGGTTACCAATAAGGCATCAGCCAAGTTTTACAATTCTCGACGAATAGCGTCACTCACAGACTGTCTTAACGATCGGTTTAGCTATGAAGTAACTGATCGGCCCTCTATATTGTTTTTTGGTGATACTCACATTCTTGAAACCCTCCTCATCATGGGCACTTTCATGTCGAATCCTATAAAATAAGAGGACGTGGCATACTTAAATTCGATTCCAGGGTAGACGTAAATCCCTCGGAAAAGACCGACTTAAAAAAGAAGCCGTTTTTTACCCTTTTTGGAGCACCCATACGAATCTTGCTAAAACACGTCTCAAACAATACTAATAGTGAAAATATGAACTGCGGAGCTCACGCTAAGACCCCCCTTAAAAATTGAATTTCTCGTATGTCCTGGAGATATCTGCGTCGATTTACTTGATATAATAATTGGTTTCCGGGGATAATTTCATACAACT
>VMOF01000035.1:21782825-21795325 GCA_011764245.1 Trialeurodes vaporariorum
TAACGGCGCACAGTAGAACGAGTCAATGGGAAAGGTCGGACATAGACCATGTGACTAAAATTGCAAACTCGAATGTTTTTACAGTAAAAAGACAATTTATGAAGGGTGATTCTTGTAGGAGCTTTTACAATAAAACCAATAATATTACTTTCAAACGTCTACGTTGCGCATTAAAAAATATGTACGCATTTAAAGTCGCAATGTCATGCCCGGCCTCTCTCATTGACTTGCTCCATTGTGCGGCGATTGCACCGATTGATAAAAGATTACAGATCAGAGTATTTTCGTGTTTTAATAGTCTTAAACTGAACTTAACTGCGTAATCTTTCCTTAACCGGTGGAATTATCGGTGAATGAGGCTCTTGCAAACTTTTGCTAAGAGCAAACAAATAGTCCACTTTGATGTGAAGACCAGCGAAAATCACGAAAATCACACTAAGGAAGTCTAAAATTCAGGAATAAACTCACATAACTGCTATAACGGCAAGATCGTAAGGGCACTTCAACGCAGGTATCATGGGAGATTCCTGTCTATTATGTCACTTTCTCTACGTACACACAGAGATATGTCTCAATTTAAATAGGAATCTCCCATGATACCTACGTCTCTCCGCCATTAAGCCCAATTCTGAGAGTAAATTTCGTGAGTTTTTAGTGTACTCATCGTCATTTTTACAGGTTTTTATGCAAGAATCAACATTTCAATTCCCTATAGCAAAAGTTTGCAAGAGCCCCATTTAAAAATGCCGAAAATTAAATGCAAAACGGCAGCTCTGAATTGTAAAACTTTGCGTTGTGCTTGTGAGGATTAAGTTTGGCATCGTCAATGTCATAAAGAGCTTCGAAACGACCGTGATCTCGCCGTGGCACCGCTCGCTCTCTGCGGGGGCGCCCGCGCCGGCCGACTCGCGGACATTAGAAAGTGACCAACGGGGGGACTCGATGCAATTTGCTCGCTAATGACCACAAAAGTGACTCCCCTTCTTTTCGTCCTTCCCGCTAATCTCTTATATTATCAGATTAAAGCTCATCGTTGCAATCCACCGATTTGAGATTCGAATATTTTTTTTTTCGTCACGGTCGAGCCGAGTTGATTGATCAAATCAATTTTAAAGCTCGATTAGAATATGGTCTCCACATAGACTTTCGATTTTTTTGAGGGCGCAAGTTACTGTAAGAAGAAGAAAAGCTATTGGCGCACAACTTTAAATCGCAGAGAGGAGCCGATGGATCGATTTCCGCTTTTGAAAAGAGCAATGGGGGCTCTTGCAAACTTTTTCTGTGAGCAGATGAATTGTCCAATCTAATGTAAAAACCAGCAAAAATCAGGAAAATCACGCTAAGAAAGTAAAAAATTCGGATATAAAGTCACATAACTGCTATAATGGCAAGATCTGAATGGCGGCTCAACGCAGGTATTATTGGAGATTCCTGTATAATTTTTCACTTTCTCTACGGAAACACAGAGATACGATTGTCTCAATTTAGATAGGAATCTCGTATTGTACCTGCATTGCACCGCCATTAAGCTCAATTCTGAGAGTGATTTTGTGATTTTTTACTGTATATATCGTCATGTTTACAAGTTTTTATGCAAGAATCAACTCTTCAATCACCTGTAGCATAAGCTTGCAAGCGCGGCCCATTTTGCGTAGTGATAAAACTTTTCTATTATCTTTATCTTTTTAAAAAGCATTACTTTTCTATCAATCCAAGGACGTGTTCATCGCTGGATTTAAGGATTCGCTGAATTATAACTATAGTGAATCAAGCTGCACTCACTGCTATTCTATGAAAACAACGTCCAACTTGACCATGCCCTGACTGATGAGCAAAGATGTCGAGGTCCGTAATCAATGAGCGCAACGTACTGGAGTTTTGTCTTTGGTCATCGATCAACGTATGGTCCAGATGGATGATGCTCCTACTACCTTTGTTATTCTGTTGAGTCCCCGGAAAAGGAAAATTGTAGTCTCTAGTATATGTTTCTTGTCTCTGTCCCCACTGCTAAAACGCGAGAGAGCTCTTCCCAAGAGGAAGTCTTCAATCGTGCGTTAATAGAGATACAATTTATATTGCGTGAAAGCATTGGTATTGCATAGCCTTGGATCTGAAGGCGTTCTGAAACGTGTTTTCTTCATTTAATAATATGATAATGCTCATTGCTCAAAATATTACTCTACTTTACACAATTACTGGAGCGAAAAGCAGCTTGAGTACACGCTTAGCTTAGGTTTTCGTCAGATGGCAGCGGAGACGCTTGAACAATCAGCTGCCATTTTCTTCTTATTTGAATTTATGCGAATGTATCGATTATTTTGTGGTTCAATCGACACCTCAATAATCGATTATTTTTCGTAGATATGCATCATATGAATTCATATGCGTATTATTATTATTTTTTTTTTTTTCGCCATCAATGCATCGCAATTTACTAGCGAAATTTTGCTTCTGCGGTTTATAACATCGTTTCCTGTAGAGTAAGTATGTACGTAGCAAAAACAACCATGCGCGCGCTTTGAGTATAATATATTCACCAAAGGCGGATTCAGCAATCTGGCAACTGTGTATTATTCCCATTTAAATGCATGAGAAACAATCGATTAGTAACAGAGCCATGGCCCCCTCAAGAATCGATTGTTTCTCTTATGTTCAAATGGAATGAATTCATGGATGCCAAATCGCTGGATCCGCCCATGATATTCACGCCTAAATTCTTGAAAAGGAAAAGAGGAGTCATTTTCTGATGCCATCCCTGAATAAATTAGACTCTGTTCAGCCATGTATTATACCACTTTGGGTAATCTTTGGGTGGTAAATTCAATACGGTCGGTCGGTCGGCTGAAAAGATAGTGTTGACTTTGTGGGATGATGAATAGTATCCAGCGGTAGAATCAGAAACTGACTTTTAGTTTGCTTTGCAGTGAATTCTAGTTGTTTAAAATGCGCGTATCGTTATTTGTCCGTCTTTTCACTACAATATAGTGAAGCTCAAAATTGCGGCTGCAGAATATTTCATCACACTTATGCTATAATACATCTTCAAGCTGTAAGATAATCATCTATGAATTGTAGCAGTGGGAGAATTTTATATTGTGTTTGCTTGACCTCGGTCAAATCGCTCAACACAAGGATAGTTTTAGGCGCACCGTAGGTACTACGTGCGCCTATTGAAATCGGTCTGCTACTCAATAGAGTATACTACGCCCCCTTGTGGTCAAATGGCAAAATGAGCTTTTTTGATGTCGTGATTTTTAGGTTGTTTCCCGTTTCTTTAAATGCCAATTTCATTTGAAAAGTTAATGTTTTCCCAATCACGACTGAATTTCGAGTGTGTTGGAAGTAATTAGATGTTCATTGATTCACGTTTTCTTAAAGTTATTCTACTTCAAAAATTTTTACTAACCTCACTTTCTGATTAGTGATGATTTCAAATTGTCCCGGTATTTATTCTAGGTCATCAAGTGAACCAATCATTTGCCGTTCTGAGTGATTGTTTTTTTTTTCATGTAAATGTAATTATTATAATTAATTATAGCGTTTGGTCAAACGCAAAACGGAGAGTCCAAGCAGCAAGAGTTTCACTATCTCAATGCTCAGAATTCTTATTTATCTTTGGTTGAACTGATGACTGTTCAGTGTTCACTTTTAATATTTAAATATTTTTAACGCTAATGATCAGAATTAGAGACTGATTAGGTGTTTTGAGGTTGATCAGTCATGCCTAAAAGTTTCTCACTTAGACTTTTGTAGAAAATTGAGTTTGCGCCTCACCATTTGGTTAAAAGTAAGTTAGCGTCTTTTATGCTGAAATATGAGTCAGCGATCCATTTCTTTCTGAAAATTGTGTTAGCGAGTCAATTTCTTCTGATGGCGCAGAGTTTTTCAAGGTATTTTGTTACGATAGTTGGCCTCTCACAACAAAGTCAATCATGATTTAGTCAAAGTAATGGCCTCTCATCATGTCTAATACCATCCATAAGAACATCCTTCCATCATATTTTCATATTTTTTAAACCCCTCTCTGACTTAGAGAGATTTAGGTAAAAAAATTCTGTGGCGTCTGTCCGTCAGTCCGGTTGTCCGTCACTCCGTACCTAGACATAACTATTGAACCATTGATCCTTATGCATCCAGATTTTGCACAGTTGTTGCGTTTTAGATTCCCCAGAGGCACTTTTTTTGTTTTTTTGAAATTTTGACTTTTAGGGTAGTTATGGGGAAAAAATGATTTTCATTAAAATCAATGGTAAAATGGATAAAAATGAATAAAAATGGAATAATTCAAGTTTGGCTCAATCAATTTTGATGAAAGTTAGCAAAAAAAATCTATTTTCAGCCTACTATAGAATAACCACTTATAGTTCCTATATTCATTCCTCAAAACTGATTAAAAATCAAAAAAAACGCGCTCGAGCCAAAAATAGAATTATCATGAGAAATCAATCTTAAAACTTACAGTCAGTCAATAATGGCTCCATGAATTTTGATAAAACTTTGTACACACTATCTTATCAATAAACCTAAATATTTTCCTCTCTGTGTCACCAAAAACAACCAATAAAACCATTTCAAGAGGTAATATAGGTGCGATTGAGCAAAAAATTTGGGAATATGAGCAAATAAAAATATAATTCTATTATTTGGGATGGTTCAGGTTTGGTTCAATCAATTTGGATGAAAGTTAGCAAAAAAATCTACATTCAGCCTACTATAAAATAAACTACTCATAGTTACAATATTCAACCCTCAAAACCGTCTAAAAAATCAAAATAGGTGCGCGCGAGCCAAAAAATGGAATTATCGTGAGAAATTAAGTAATCTTAAAACTTGGAGTCAATCAATAATGGCTGGTTGAATTTTCATGAAACTTTTTACACACAATCTACTATCAAAGTACTAACATACTTTCCTCTCTTGATCACCATAAACAACCGATTAGACCTTTTCAAGAGGCAATATAGGTGCGATTGAGAAAAAAATATGGGTATATAAGCAAATAAAAACAAAATCTTATTATTTCGGATAGTTCCTGTTTGGTCCAATGAATTTTGACAAAATCTGGCAAATAAAATCTACAATTAGTTTACAAAAGAAAGTAGCCCTTACAGTTACAATATACAACCCTTAAGAGATTTAAAAAAAATAAAAATAGGGTGTTTGTCCAAAAAAAAAAAAAAAATGAAAGTGAGGAATTAATTTTAAACTTGGAGTTAATCATTAATGGGATGGATTTTGACAAAACTTTTCACAAACATAATGTGTTAAAAAAATACACTAAACACTGCACTGTGTGCACTAAAATATTTTTCTTGTACAGTCCTCATAAAAACCTTAAGACCGTTTCGAGGGGCAATATAGGTACAATCGAGCAAAAATCTTTTGAAACTATAATTGTAAGCAAATATGAAGACAAACATAATGATTGGAATAAGTAATTCAAGTATGACTCAATTAAGTTCGATGAAAATTGCATCAAAACGTTTGCAACCAGCCTAGGCAGAAATGTCTTTCCAATGTATTTCTACAATATACAACCTTTAAGTCTTAAGCTGTTTAAAAGCAATATAGGTTTCATCACACCAAAAAATAGAATATTCAAGGAAAATTAATTTTATAAAGAGAAGTCAATCAAAAATGGCTGAATGAATTTTGTTGAAATTTTGTTTGCGCGATCTACGACTTACTTAAGTACATCTTTGGAGGGGGGTTAATCTATTTAAAAAAAAAAATTATTTTGAAGATCCACAGTTTGAAAGAAGAAACCAAACATAGTACTCAATGGAGGAAATGCAAGAATCAGTACATTTCGACCTGCTAGGTATAAAAACTAAGGGAAAAAGAAACTCCCAAAAAAAGAACAAAGAGCAAATATAATGAATGCAGCTCAAAGAAAAAAAACTTATTGGAATCTGGAATTACTCTAGACCCTGTTATAAGCAACGTCAGATTAAGGCTCTCAATTAGCCTTCAAATAACAAAATAGGCAACTACTCCTACAGCTTCTCTACAAAATTGCAAACTCTTCGGATTGAAGGCAGAGTTATGTCCGGAGGTGAAAATATTTGAAATTTGGGGGGGGGGGCTCCCCCAGAATTCTTTAGGGGGGTTTGGGGGTCTCTTCCAGAATTCTTTAGTGGTGGGGGGAGGGGGGTCTGGGGGTCTTCCTCAGATAAAAATGGTGTGAGAAAGTGTTCGTACGGTATTCCCTACAGTTTATTTTTTATCATTTCGAGATTTGATTGACGTATTTCGGCCATTGTGCGCGGATCGAATGCCTGTCACCAGTCGTGGGGCGTCATGGGGACATTTAGGAGAGATGTCTTTTGACTCACTGTAACTTCTTCATCTTTTCTTACGTTTTGCCATGGCGTTCTTTATTTTACTTGGCATCACACTTCACGTTCAAATTTTTTACCGGGCAACCAAAGAACGGTGCCAGCTAATGGAATATGGCAACATTGTTTTTCTTTACTTTAACACATCATGAAAAATAATCGATTCTTGGCGAGGCCAGTCGCTTACCCGAAAATCGATCATTTTACATATAAAATCAATAGAGACAAAAACAGTGTTGCCAAATTGATAGAGCCGTCACTGCCAGTTAACCTGCAGACCAATTTTTGCATGGAAATAATGCCTTCAGTGGACTCCAAGATTACTTTCAAGAAACTGCGAGAAACATTTCCGGTCTCATGAGCATCTTGGAGCTGATCTAAGCTGTTAAGAGCGTTGAGGTCTGACTGGCTGGACTAATAACCAATGACTCGGCATGGTCCAATTTCTTCTTACTACTGATCACTTTTTCATTTCCCTATTTTGCGGGACATACTATATTGTTGACTACCTTTTTCCTAAAGGGGGGTTTAAAATTTTTTTATGAGTATTTGATTGTTTATTACGTGCGTTTAGTGATGTGCAGTGGGAAATTCGAAGGAATTGTTCTATGATTGTCCGGAGTGGTCCTACCGCCCCCCCCCCCACTCGCCGCTTTCAGGTTCGAACTTGAACTTTTGCTGTACAATTTTTTTTTGAGATGGTGAAAAATTCGGAGGGATTGTTCTAAGATTGTCCGTAGTGGTTCTACACACACCCCCCCCCCCCCCCCCCCACTCATCGCCACAGGATTGTACCTAATCTTTTGCTGGACAGTTTTTTTTTTTGAGATGGTGGAATATTCGAAGGGTTTTGTCCTCAGATCGCACGTAGTGGTCCTAACCCCTACCCACTCGCCGCACCCTTGTTTGGACCCGGATTTTTGCTGGACAGATTATTTTTGAGATGATGGAAATGGAATGTGATTTATGAGGGACCAAATTTGCTCAAGGTGCGCCTTCTCTGACACTGTAGTGTCAGAACTATCTGCTTGTTTTTTTTGGAGCAAATAGACTCGACCCGATTCAGATACACACCAGAGCAGAAGTTTTCTCTATTCTATATTCATTATCTTCTACAAATGCTCCAATTTTGATCAAATCTAATTGAACGAGTACTTAAAACGAACGTGAACCCTTTGTCAAAATTTACTGCGAATGAACAGAAAAATATGGAATGGGTCTGCTGCAAATTTTTGCAACAGTTACAGAGGAACTCCACCCGTTGAGAAAATATTACCGATCAGAGTATAATTGTGGGTTACAGCTATACAATAAACTGACCTGTGTGAAAGTATTTTGTTAATTGATGAGTGGAGCTCATGCAATTGCAAGGTGATATTATTAAGGTGAACAGACTACCAGTTCTAATGTAAATTTGCTGCGAAAATAACTATAAAACCAGAAAACCTTAAGAAAAAACCTCTAAAATTCACTCCTCGTAGAAAAAATTTAGCTCAAAGTTCAGATGGACTACTTGAGTATGCATGCACTACGTACGTTTTGCACCCCCCAAACAAAAATTGTATATGATATTAAATGCTGTTTTTCTTGATTACTACGCAGCGCAGAGCTTACTTGTTGCTACCGTATCATCGGGTTCCTCGCAACGAAGTCTGTAATTAAATCAACCTTCAAATTCACTGGTTGAAAATGAAATGCAAAAAACTAATATTCCAATTCGTAGGCTATGTTCTTAAGTTAATGGGTGCAAAACACAAGGAGTGCATATGCACTTGGAAAGTGCGGTCCATCTGAACTTTGAGCTAAGTTTCCTCTGCGAGGAAGTTTTCCTCTCTGAGTTTTGAACTTTCTTGTTGGTCTCATCGTTATTTCTGCAGCATTTCACATCAGCACGGGGTAAATGCAAGTGTCTGAATTTTGGAGTTTTTTTTAGTAAGCAAATGGAATTACTCGGTAGGTTGAAAACAAGGATGCCTTTGCTTTCTAACTAGGGTTTACATAATACCTGAAATTCTATTTTGGCCATAAAATATTGTTTGAAAGGAAACTCCGCGTATAGTGACGTCACGCAACACCCATGATTATTCGCAACTTTACACGACTATATCTCCAAAACTGGGGCACTTAAGAAAAAACTAAAGATACCATTTTTCTCAGCTCATCAAATACTTTTAAATCCTTCATGAAAAACATCACAGACTGAAAAAAAAAAAAAAAAAAAAAAAAAAAATCTTAAGTTGCGTAGTAGTATTACCAAAAGCACCACGGTATGTGAACCTCAGAGAGTCTGATTCTTTTACGTCTTATGTCTGGTTCTCTGCAGGAAGAAATTTTGGGTTATTCTCTGTAAAAAAGGCAACATTTCAAAGTTCTGTGGGGGGGGGGGTCGTGGCCCAATGCCCCTCGGATCTGCCACTGAGCACAAAAATTTGTGAACCGAGTACAGTCTAGCACTTTTACCAGAAAATGTTGGTGTTACTATTAGAATATGCTCACAGTACCAGAATTTTCTAAAAAATTTAAAGAACAATGGTGCAAGCATTAGAAATTCTGGTAGAACTATCCCTTACCTTGGTTCACATATCGTTGCGCTTCTGGTATTATTTCTATCTCTATTTCTTCAGTGTATTTAAGATCTTTTCAACAGCCCAATCGATGATCAATATCTGTCCTCTGCAAAACCTTGCTCTAGCCTAGAGACAATATATAATAGAGACCACGCACTATCTATCTTGCCTATGTTTGCGCTCGGTGGCAACTTTTTTTTTCGGGTTCTCAACAGAACACCGAAAAACATGGACCATACGTTGACTAATGAGAAACGTCGTTGAGATTTTTGCCTAGTGAATCCGAAGCACCGAAATTGCATCAGTCAACGTATGGTCCATGTTGGATGGTGCTCCTTCATGCTCCCTATATGTTCATTTCTGTTGAGCTTCGAAAAAAAAAAGTCAGCCACCGAACGCAAGGCTAGTGCGTGGTCTCTATTATTATATATTGTCTCTGCAATAGCTCTCTTGAAGGAAATGCCACATAGATTAAAAGCTCAGCTTTTTGAATGAGTAGGGACTTGACTTACTGAAAGCGGCATCCTCAAAGTCGTAGGCGGCAGCGAAGGTAACAACAAACACAATAAACAACAACACGGACAAGAGAACGGTCGTGGATCCGGTTGAAATCGCACCCATGACGGAGGAACAAACTTTCGATAGCTCGCAAACGAACAACGATCAGGACGCGCGACACAAAATACTAAACGAAAAGGAGCAACGCGAGCGAGTGATAAGCAACTGAACGAAAACAAACTAAAACCAGTTGGAAAGAAAGAACAACACACACTCTTCGGATTCACTGCACTTGGTAAAGGTAGGATGGTGTGTCCTTCGAATGCTCGTCGGTTGATCTCGTTTTACTCTCGGTAAAATACAATCAGTCGCGGCCAACAAACCGTTCGTTTTTATATACTCCCTAGTCCCACTCGAGCGCCTCCGTGGCTCAAGCGCGGTACCGAACCGGTGACCGTGGAGGAGGAGCCCATAAATCCGCGGCTTTTGAAACACGGAACGCCTGCCGAGGAGCGCGGTTCAGGTGTCAACGGTTGTTCGGAATCCGAGGACCAATTTTCCATGTTTCGTGTCTCCTTTAATGGACCGCGAGGACCCGTCAGTCATACTTTCAACGCACCGCGGAGCTCACCGTGCATGGTTGTCAAGCTGTGAAGAAAATGTTCTCCTTCTGCCTGTTAGAGTTGGTGTAGATATTTTGAAGATTTTGATGCACGATTTGGCAAAATCGATTTAAAGCAGTGTTGCCGGATTTTGAAAAAAAAATAATTGTTGGATTTCAAATTGATATAAATGGGAAGATAGATTATTTTTTTTCTTATATAAATGTAAATGTATTGTGAAGATTTTGCCACACAAATAGAAAATTGTGATTACCTCAGTGTTGCCAGATTTCGAAAAAAAGTATCTAATTTCACATTGATTTAAAAGGGAAGAGAGAAGATTTTTTTCTTCGTCCATTTAAATAGATTTGAATTTTGCAGCTCATGACTCGTAGTCTGTGCACTCAAGGGAAACTCCTGTAATCATCGGTGCCGGATTGTGCAAGGGAATTTTCACATTTTACATTAATTTAAATTGGCAGAGAGAATAATTTTTGGTCTGCGTAGTTATTATTAGAATCATATATTTTCAAGATTTTTCTACTCTGCTGCACTCATGGTTGCCAAATTGTGCCGGGAAATACTCGAATTTTACATTGATTTAAATGGGCAGAGAATAAATTTTTTCCTCTTTTCATGAGACTCTCTGTAAATTTTGAAAAAAAAAAAAAATTGTCACTCCACTTGCCAAAAAGGCTCCTAAAGCCTTCGATTACTTTTTAAGCAAAAAAAAAGAAGATACACAATCTGTAGAACGTTTTATGACGTACTTACGACACTATGAATAAAATCGTCATGCCTCATCAATTATGTGTTGGTTTAAAGAGCGAGGTGTCACTTATTTCTTAGCTCGTGCGTAAAGCGTATGAAGCGTAAATACCCTCCAAACTTTCAGAAAATCTCTGAGAACGGGGTCGTCGTAACTGAGAGAATTTGATCTCCCAGCTCCAAATTGTGAGACAGCTGTTGTCAACACCTGACCCAGAGACAACCCCCCCACCCCATCCACCATTATTTTTCTCTTGCCACCCACTCTTTCCTCGATACTCGGATGCCTCCGGATGCCCGTCTCCCGTCATGATGACAACAGTGACCTACCTTTCAATGAACTTTACTGTTATTCCCGATACGTGTTTGTGTGGTCCTGTTTAGTCGGTTATTGCACTCGTCTCGTTTGATGGTCTGACCAGGTCGCAACGTGGGCCGAAAGAAGGTATTTTCCGGATATCATGCGTAATAAACAAAACGTACATCAAAGATTATGAATAACAAATGGCTGGATACCTTAACCCGAGCCCGAGCCCGAAGAGGGAGGGATCTGAAATAACCTCAGCCCAGTTTTTCTGTTTTTCTTTTCTTTTTTTTTTTTGCGTAAAAATCTCATTTTCTTAAAAATTAAATTGTGGAATTTCATGAAATTTAAGGTACAGCATCAGCCAACACTTATACCTACGTTTTTTGGACATTAATTATCGATGTTATAAAGCTTTTTGAGTTTATTGAACTTTTAGGTTATGGATGTAAACCTGTGCAGTAAATCATTTTAAGAAAATTCCATGTCCTTTTAGGATCAGTGGTTCACTTTTTCGTATGTTAACCCTAGAACGACCAAGGCCAAGCAAAAAGAGCCCGGAGTATGCAATTTTTCTGCTGCAACTAGTTTTTTTTTCTTTTTTTCTTAAATTTATTGATGTCCTTCCAGCTAATTGTCAGTTATGAGATAATACGTAAGGCTCCAACACAAAATTTGGAAAAAAAGAAACAAAAATACTTAAAAATCAAATGAGGATACACGCAACGAACTCCTTTCCTCCTACGGCGAGATATACGGTGAAAAAAGTTGGGCTCTTATATGACCCTTCGTGGTCAAATACCCTACGTTTACAAGGGTCAATAATTATTCAATGCTTACTTTTACTGCTTAAAATGAATGGCAATACAAAATCTATTCTCAAACAGAGGTTCCAAACCAGGAAAAAAAAAAAAAAAAAAAATCATGTCCCGACAAAATCGATTTTTTAATCCACTGTAAGCCGTGGCTTGCCGCCTTGCCAGGTCAGAACAAAAGATAAGTCAGCAGTAAATACCGACAACCAATCAGTCTTTCAAATAGTCATTCGGCCGACTAACTGCAAAACAATGTATTTGCAAAACGAACGATCCATTTCAGTTTTTTTCTCCCGGGAGTATTTACTCACAGATAATGATGCTATATCCGGAAAAAAGGGCCCATATATAGAAGCAGTTGTTCTCTTCCTGAGAAATCAGCGCAGTGATTGAAAATAGATGTACACCTGAAAATCGCAACTTTTGTTCTATAGGCCCTTCTTCTGGAAATGCCCTCGATTCCTTTGATTTTCGGGTCTTGACTGCTCATGATTATTGGTTGTTATTAGTCCAGCATACGCTCATTTTCATTGAATGAAGTTCCACTAAGAAAAACCGAGTGAAAATAGGATACAGGCAGTGGCGTCGCGTGCCATCTGGCAACAATG
>VMOF01000035.1:21797825-21811238 GCA_011764245.1 Trialeurodes vaporariorum
TACCTGTGTGTATCTTCAAAACCAGCACCGATAAGAAAAATATCAAAGACCCCAGGGCACCTTAATTAGTTCTCAGATCATCAAGTTTTTCGTTTTTCTTTGTAAAAAAACCATCAAATTTTACACCTTTGCAACTGCCTTATTGTGCGACTAAATATGATAACATAAAAGGTGACGTTACGATGTATAATAATTGCTTAGAGCACAAAAGAAATTCCTACATATTTTCTTAAATTCCTAAAATTCAAATGACGCATTATTGCATTAATTCGATCTCTAAAAGACATAACCTCATGCAGCAAGCTGGTGAACGTTGGGTGCTAGTTGTCACCAGTAGCGTCGCCTGGCCTTTCGTCCATTTAAATATATGTAAAATATCGATTCGAGGGAGTGCGCCGTGCACCTCTCATTGTTCGATCTTTTTCAAGCGTTTAAATGGATCAATTACAAAGTTGCCAGATTACATGTGACCTTACTGCCTCTCACCACGCCGCACAGTGGAGCGAGTCAATGGGACAGACCGGACATGGTATGTAAACTTAAGATGCTCATTATACCTTCGTCAGTACGCAACGTCGAAGTTTTAAAGTAATGCCATCGGTTTTCTTGTAAATTTTTTTTCAAGAATCACCCTACAATGCATTTTGTGATCGTAAAAACACAACAAATTCGCATTTTGTGTCGCATATATATTTCATGTCCGACCCCTCTCATTGACTCGCTCCACTGTACGCCTGTTCCTTTGGGAACAATCACGATTGCACCTCCGGATAAAAGGATAAATATAAATAATTCCTTTAAATACCCTTTACTTTGCAGATCAAAATGATTAGAATAGAATCGCAAAAGGATTGATCGATCTTCCTCGAAAGGAAACTGAACTGAATAAATAACATTTTTTTTAGAAGAAAGATTCATCGTCTAATTGTAAGGACCGCTTATAATGAACAAATTTTCGTGACGAATCAATCCAACAGAATGACACAAAATCATTGCCAACCTACGCATGACAACAGTGGATGTCACGAATTGGATCGTGTTTTTCGATCTTTTTCTGTGTTTTCAGGCATCTGGCATCCATTCGATTTTGAATTCAAGTCCGGAGGTGAACTCAAAATCAAATTGACGTCATCGATGTCCCGAAAACACTTAAAAACATAATTGAGTTTCCTCGAATATGTAGGTTAGGTTGGTATTAGCAATCATATTCGATAGCGAAAATTCGCTCCTTGAATCGGTATCCGAATAAAACTCACTTTAACACTTCCTGAAAATGAGAGTGCGTCACAAATTGAGCTGCTTTTGAGCGCACGCCTACTTTTAATAATGTTTCCGCAAACTGAGCTCACTATTAACGACTCGGAGGTTATTTCGATTTCGGGTTCAAAAGTAAACTCCCCCTCCCCCTCTTCGCCCTTGATAACTTTTAAGAGCAGGGGCTAAAACGACTGCGCTAATGCAATTTTTGTGTTCGTCTCCATCAGGGCCTCAGCGCAGCGTGCCGAATCTAATTTTAAGTAAAAAGTTTATCACCAATTTTTATCGCGTTATCTTGCTCTTGTTTTAAAATTGGGTGTTTACTCCACCATTCCCACTAAATCAATTCACGTTCCAAGCACGTTCGAAATAGCCTCATATCAATGGCTGACAGTCAACACCACACATCTGAACGTCATGAATGAGGGGTCTGCTCGTTAATATTGGGTTGATATCAGTGGCGGCTCGTCAGGTGTAGTTAGTGTAGTGGCACTACACCTACTTTTTCAAGGTTTTTTTTATTTTTTTCTTTTCAAATTTTCAAAGATAATGGTCGCTCTTGATTAAAAATGATTGGGATTTCGGAGAAATTAAAGTGGGAAAAGTGAAAAAGGAGTTGTAAAGAGCACCGAATATACTGTCGAAGGAGAACTTTCTTGTCACGAAATAGTTAAAACTAGCTTGAAATTAAGTCTGAGGCAGGTCAAATTTTCGAAAACTTTCCACGCGAGGACCCCCAAACCCCTTCTCCTACTGGGAGTGTCCTCCCAGACCCCCACAACTACACCTAATTTTTCAGTCACGAGCCGCCACTGGTTGATATAGAACTGTCAATTGATTTATATGATCAGTTCTTCCTGATCTAACAAGCAGACCTGTTCTTTAAGGAACGGCATGCGTCACGTGTTCTTTTTACGTTGGCCATCAATATCCTAATCATCTCCATTTGAGGGAGCCGAATTCCTTATTTATCATCGGAGTCATTAATGACCCTAGATATAGACAGTAAATTTCGAACACTTTTTTTTTCGATTGTAGGAATAGAAAACACAATTTTATGATTAACTGTGTAAAGAACATCAGACTGGTTTTATCTCAATTTTTGATTTTTATGAAACGAGCCCGCATGTTGACAGCGAACGATTCAAATGATGGCTTGATTTTTGATTGTTAAGTAACCTAAATGTTTATTATATCAACAATGATGGGTTGGTGAGTAAATTTTTGAAAATTGAGCACGCAATAACAAATGGATTACCCTTTAATACTTATACGTGCGTATGAAAATATAGTGTATGAATGTATTATTTATTTACGTGGTTTCTGACCCAATGATGGCTCGCAAAATGCTAGCAATAACAGACTCTTTCCATTTAAACTTATGTCAAATAATCGATCTCTTAGAGACTCGTCGAACCCTCAAGAAAACGATACTTTTCCATATGTTTAAATGACATCAGTCATGATTGTCAAATTGCAAGAGCGAATGTCTAACTTTTGGAGGTGCGTGTGTCCTCCCTTCAAGCGATTATGTGCATGGGTTTAAATTGATAGAATGGAACGTTGTCAGATATCACGCGACGCCACTGACTCAAAGACCGCGAGGACCAGTGTTCCCATTTAACTCAATGTAAAATTCGGATAATTTCTGCCATAAATGGCAACGCGGCCGAAGATTCAAAATAGCGAAAGTTGCGCATCACAGTTTTTTCCTATTTCAATTTCATAAATATTTTCACACACAAATACTCTTTTGGAGAATGTTGAATTGAACCTGGGCTCATCCGGATTAAAAACTGGCAATGGATCAACAATAATTAATTGATTTACTAAAACTACAGTGGTGGGTCCATGGGTCATATATAATGTGGCAACAATGTATCCCATTCATTGAAACCTGTGAAAATAATCGATCCTTTGGTGAGGCAGTCTGCCTTACCTAAATTCGATCTATTTGCCACAAATTGAATGGCAATAGAGCACGGTTGCCAGATTGCACAAACTGCCTCTGACTAAAATGGCATATTCAAAAGCTACTGCTGCAACCATGGTCTGAGATTTTCAAAATTTAGCTAAAAAGCAGAAAGAAAACACTCTCATTAATGAACAATATATAAGGTTGCTACATAAATTGTAATCTCAGAGAACACTTTTAACAAGTAATTTAAACCTTAAAATGCCACTGGAAAGCTTTAAATTAAGCTTATTGAATGACCGAAAACGATGATTCTTGATGATTTTGTTTCACTGATTTTTTGGCCATTTTATTTTGCTCTCAGACTGCACTGCCGTTTGCACTCGTGATTTCCAGCCATCATCGCTTGAGTGCAGAAGTTTACCAATATTAATCGGTAAAAGGTATAGGTATACTTAGAGTCGATGCCACTGGCGCAACCAGGATAT
The DNA here is from genome assembly GCA_011764245.1 of Trialeurodes vaporariorum. Taxonomy (NCBI): domain Eukaryota; kingdom Metazoa; phylum Arthropoda; class Insecta; order Hemiptera; family Aleyrodidae; genus Trialeurodes; species Trialeurodes vaporariorum. The sequence goes on from VMOF01000035.1 coordinate 21,801,486, forward strand.
CTTCCATCTCTCTCATTTCCCATTTGAATGTATGAGTTTGAAAAGGACAGAAGGAGGGGGTTTTATCCCCTTGTCCATCCTTGTCTAACATACGTTTTTTAATGGAGAAAAGAGAGAGATGAAGAAACTCTCGGTGCGCTACTGGTCGATGCATGTAGAGACTTAAGAGAAGAGGATAGTCAGCCTCTGATTGGTCATGAGTTGCAATTGGATGCGTTTTTGCACATTTTTTTTTACCAACATTTGTTTACAAATGAAGGGGTCCAACGGTATTTTACGGATAAAAGAGTTTATTGTCGATAAAGTTGTTAATTTAAATCATGATGCCCCTCAAAGAATGTCTGTATAATTTCCGAAAGAATCTTTTAAGCGTAAATAGGTGTCGATCAACAAAGGCTCTTTGAAAGATTACACTTTCACGTTTCTCTACGGAACTTTAATCTTTGCATTTCCGAAGCACAACAACGGTCATCAGAATGTAAACAAATGTGCAAAAATGCATCCAATGGTGGCGCCTATGGTTTCACTATTTTCTTAACTCCCTACATTCAGGGACTCTAGGTTTACTATATCGTGCACATTGTAACCATTACTCAAAGAACCGGGTAGGCAACCTGCAACGCGCCTACTTTCCTTATGAGCCCACACGGTTTCATACCCAGTTCCTGTGTCAATTTCAATGCGAAACGGTAGTTATAGTACAAAGAACTCTATTCTCTTCTCAGGGCTCGTCGAATTCTCTCGGATTCTGCTGATTCCGTCGAGAACTGCTCTCCTCCTTTCGTGTACAAAGTTGTACTTTGAATTGGACTTTGAGAACTTTCCAGCAACGCACGCTCGACGTACGAGACTCGGTCAAAAATGAAATCGGCGCACGGTAGATGGAATTACATAATTTTCCGGACATCCTCTCGTGAGCAAAAATCTATATTTTGAAAAGAGCCAAAATGAGTGTATTTATCAAATTCATGGCATAATCCTTTAATTGCCAGGTTACGATGACAAATCAACGTTCGCTGCAGTAGCGAGGCGTGAAATTTGGCAACGATGTACTTCCTGCATTTAAACTTACGGAAAAAATCGAATGCTTCGGTCAGCGGTTATGACTAGACGTTTCGACCTTTCTATAATGTGTTTAAAGGGAAACAAAATGAAACGTTGCCAAATTGCACGCTTCGCCACTGGTTTGCTCGCTCTATTTAAGTGGGTAGTTAAATATTTCTACATCGCGGTTCTGATTTTGCATGTACAGTAGATTGAAGGCGCTTGAGGGATTTTTTTTTTCTTCAAACGTTACCAATTTGGAGTCGTAATTATCGTGGATAATAATAAACTGACATTGTGTGAAGCCCATACCACACCGGAGCGACGCGACACGACTCTGTATCCTTCACAGTACATCTTCGAGTTTTGTTTCATTTGTAATCAATGTAGTTTATAAGTTGATCGTGTTTCCAAAAAAAAAAAAAACGTGACTTTTTTTTTAGTGAGAGCAACTCAAAACATTTCTTCTTATTTTTTCCAATTTTTCTGTTGGCGTTGATTCCTCAATAAAAGGAAGTGGGACGTCAGGGACGTTCTTTTGTTTATTGTGATATCATGGTTCTGAATTTTTGCAGAAATAATACATATAATAAATAATAAAAAAAGAAAATTCTTTTGAATTAAAATGAGTCGGATTATAGATGGGTTATTCTAAGAAAAAAGAGCTCGTTTCAGAAGTGTAGGCGCACCACGCACCTAGACTGTCATCTTTGGCGGATTTTCAATTTTCAATCCTTCAAATCAAAACGAAACTTGCCCTCAACTTCAAATTTGATTTTAAAGCGTTCCTCAATAAAAATCAAACTCTCCAACTCATTTTCACTCGCTTTTATGATATGTAATATAAGAAATGTTGTTGGAAGATTCCAAAGATTATTGGTTTAGGCTTCTGAAACGACCTCTATCAACACTTAATCATTGATGAAGCTACTTACATACAAAAACTTTTTATGTCCAGAAAGCAATTTTTTCGACCCCACTGTGCGGTGCTCACTTGGTCGGTTGGTTGGTAATAACCCGCAGAATCGAGATCGCAGAAAGTTTTAAACCTGTCGAAACTTAGGAGCTGTGGAAACTTCCCCAAACTTTGGGAAAGCCGCACCTGCCAAATTTAGACTGGACAACACAAAAAGCGAACAATGCTACAAATATACTGAGAAAAGAAATTCACTTCAATTAAACAGGAATTACATTTTTCCTTTAAATAGTCAGCCGATTGCGAAAGATGCGTGTTACTTAAGATTGCCTTTGAGTGAATGTGAAATCTGTCGTTCGGTTGTTTAAGTTGCGAATAGGTAGTTAATAGTTACAGTAATTTTCAAAAGCAATTACGCTATTGTCTCAACAAGGATTTTGTTCGAACAATTTACACGACTTCATTTTTAATCGGACATTTTTTTTCGTCATAAAAGAAACTTTTTCGATGAAAGTTTTGAAACAAACCAGTTTTCTGCCTTTACAGTGAGTACCGGTTTGATCTGCAGTCAAAGTGACGAGAATTTTAAAATTTATGTGCAAGTAGTTTCCAGTTAAAACAAAATTGACTTCTATTCTCAAAAATCTTCGATAGATTTACGCTAGTATTTTCATACCCAACACATGAAGTAAACAAGATGATTTTCTGGTCAAAGCTGCAAGAACATGTAAAGAATAACTGTTTCCGAGAGTTCGGGTTTTTAAATTTTTTAAAGGTTTTAGGTAATAAATTATAAAAGAATACTATGTAGGACCTAAATTGTAGGTAATCGTCTTCAAGCATCATTTTCAGAACAAAAATCAAGATTATTAATAAAATATAAATAAGAAGATAACTATTAGATTCGTGTATCATTAATTTCATCGCTTCAATGGACCAGATTACATACAGGGTGTTTTTTTTTAATTATAACCCCCCCCCCCCTGGTTTTTTTCCTTGCTAATTGAGATAACCCTGGTAAAAATGTTCCATGACCAATTTTACATGGAAATAGATTTCCATGGAAATTGCTCAAATTTCCATGGAAACTGAGTATTTTTCCATGGAAACGACAGCAATTTCCATGGAAACAATCCTTTTTCCATGGAAATATGCGTGGTTTCCATGGAAAAATACTCAGTTTCCATGGAAATTTGAGCAATTTCCATGGAAATTTATTTCCATGTAAAATTGGTCATGGAACATTTTTACCAGGGAAAATGTTGCGGTTTGGACTATTCTTCATCATTTTGGCTGAATTTTTTTTTTTGGGATCGAAACTCCCCCAGCCCCCCTAGGGGGGCCCCCAGGGGGGCTATCTCAAAAATTTCAAATAGCAACCCCTATCTTGTGATACATCGTTCGAAAGGGCATAAAATTCTAAGACTTTTGGCGCAAACCGGAAGTTGATATCGTTTTTCGTTTTCGATATATCGAATTTCAAAGCTCGATTTGGACCCATTTTCAAAAAATCATTTCTCCACTTTGGAAAGTCGGAATTAAAAAAACTATGGGTCCAAAATACTTTAAAAAGCAAGTACTTTTCAGATAACGAAATGGTTTTGACATAAAATGGGGCTATTGCACACTTTTGCTATAAGCGATTTAATAGTCGATTATGGCGTAAAAACCTCAAAAAATAACGATGGCGGCACTAAAAACTTCCAAAATCCACTCCTAAACTCAATAAACGCAGTTATTTGCGGGAGCGTAATGGTGGCCGAAGGCACTAACAATGGGAGATTCCCATCTAACAATTCTGAAACTCCATCAAGAAGTGACCAATAAGAGACTACTTTCATTTGACACCGGTGTCACTTGGTGTTGCGGTACCATTCATCGGATGTGGATCATCACTCTGATGACTAATTACTCTGTGAATCATCCTTGTCAGCATAGAAAGAGTGACGAAATTAAGATAGGAATCTCCCATTGTTAGTGCCTTCGGCCACCATTACGCTCGCGCAAATAACTGCGTTTATTGAGTTTAGGAGTGGATTTTGGAAGTTTTTAGTGCCGCCATCGTTATTTTATGAGGTTTTTACGCCATTATCGACTATTAAATCGCTTATAGCAAAAGTGTGCAATAGCCCCATTAGTCCAAATTTGATTTTAGAGCCCCAAATTTTTTTTAAAGATTTTGCCCCTAAAAGGGGCTATCTTGAAAATTCCCTTCCACGACCCTTATTGAATGATACGTCGATCAAAAAAGCATAAAAAACTGAGCATTTTGGCGCAATCCGGATATCGATATCGTTTTCCGTATTCGAGATATCGAATATTAAAACTTCAATTTTCGCCCATCTTCAAAATTCGATATCTCGAATACGGATAACGATATCGATATCCGGATTGCGCCAAAATGTTCAGTTTTTTATGCTTTTTTGATCGACGTATCATTCAATAAGGGTCGTGGAAGGGAATTTTCAAGATAGCCCCTTTTAGGGGCAAAATCTTTAAAAAAAATTTGGGGCTCTAAAATCAAATTTGGACTAATTTTATGTCAAAACCATTTCGTTATCTGAAAAGTACTTGCTTTTTAAAGTATTTTGGACCCATAGTTTTTTTAATTTCGACTTTCCAAAGTGGAGGAATGATTTTTTGAAAATGGGTCCAAATCGAACTTTGAAATTCGATATATCGAAAACGAAAAACGATATCAACTTCCGGTTTGCGCCAAAAGTCTTAGAATTTTATGTCCTTTCGAACGATGTATCACAAAATAGGGGTTGCCATTTGAAATTTTTGAGATAGCCCCCCTGGAGGCCGCCCTAGGGGGGCTGGGGGAGTTTCGACCCCCCAAAAAAAAATTCAGCTAAAATGATGAAGAATAGTCTAAACCGCAACATTTTATCTCAATTAGCAAGGAAAAAAACCAGGGGGACAGATAAAAAAAAAACACCCTGTATGGCTTTTGAAAGAAAATAGCAACGGTCGAAAATTGTCGAGAAAAAGCCGAACTTTTATCCGCTGTGTATCTACGTGACGAGAGGCTCTTACAATGTACTTACCGAGGGCGAGGGTTTCTAGGAATGAGAAAAATTGAGAAATATCAGGATTTCTTTTTCATTAGGGAAAACGGTGGAATATCCAGGAATTGAGATCGCAAACAACTCAAACCCGGGAAAGTTTCTCCAGAACTGTATTCATTGAGACTTGCACTTGCATAACTTTGCGTTTGCGGCGTTTTCATTAGGTCAGCGTTCCTCTCGAATCGTTACATTCGGCGGCGCACCGCGCACCGTGGTCAAAGGTCGAAAAAAGTGGTAAAAATCAATGGTTTAAGTCATCAAAAATCATTGTTTTTGACCTTTTAAGCTTGAACTAAAACAATCAGGTTTAAATTACTTGTTAAAAATGTTTTCTGAGATCAATGGTTTAAGTCATCAAAAATCATTGTTTTTGACCTTTTAAGCTTGAACTAAAACAATCAGATTTAAAATACTTGTTAAAAATGTTTTCTGAGATCAATGGTTTAAGTCCAAAAATCATTGTTTTTGACCTTTTAAGCTTGAACTAAAACAATCAGGTTTAAATTACTTGTTAAAAATGTTTTCTGAGATCAATGGTTTAAGTGCAAAAATCATTGTTTTTGACCTTTTAAGCTTGAACTAAAACAATCAGATTTAAATTACTTGTTAAAAATGTTTTCTGAGATCAATGGTTTAAGTCATCAAAAATCATTGTTTTTGACCTATTAAGCTTGAACTAAAACAATCAGGTTTAAATTACTTGTTAAAAATGTTTTCTGAGATTAAAATTGTTCCTAATAGTTCATAAGTGAAATTGATGCAGTGGCGTCGCGTGCCAACTGGCAACGTTGCAAGTTGACCATTTAAAACCATGTAAAATATCAATTCGAGGGAGTGCACTGTGCACCTCTAATTAACAGTTCGACCTATGGATTTAAATGGCCAAATTGCAAAGTTGCCAGATGGCACGCCACTGAATTGATGAGAAAATTTATTTTTTGATTTTTGACCACTTTTTGACGGCCATAGTTTGGCGATCAGACGGATTTGATGGGTCTCTTGCAAATCTGTCCCATCTAAAGTGAAGTCATATATAGAGTATGGATTCTTGTGGAATTTGACCAAGAAACGCTGAAGAACACCTTTAGAACCCTCAATTGAATCATAAACTCAATTCCACCAGTAAGTCTTGGAATTTATTAATTATTGTGATCGTCTGATTTTTGTTTGATTCTTAAATATATATCTCACGGTTTGGTGGAAATGGTCAGATGTGAATCCAGGAATTGAATTTTATTATCACACTTTTAGCCAACTTTAATACTCACATGAGTTACATGTATTAGAAAAATACAGAAATGAGAACCAAAAATAAAATCTAGTTTTCCTACCTTTCTTCTCCTAGTTTAAATTTCCTATTTTTTCATGAAATTTTTTTTCAGGGGGGGGGGGACGCGCGTTCAAAAATTATGAGCAAAATAAGATTTTGCCCCCCCCCCCCCCCCAATAGAGAGAGAGACCTACGCACCTATGCCTCTACAATGACAAATCGTTTAAAGTATTTTAGACTTCCATGACATCCTCTTCCCCTCCCCTCGTTACCAGCAGTTTGCGTAATGTGGCAACAACGGACTCTCTCCATTTAAAACTACGTAAAATAATCGATATTTACGCGAGATTTACTACATTTATGAGAAATCGATACTCTTAAAAGGTTTAGATGGCAAAAAAACAAGGTGGCCAAATAGCACGAGACGCCACTGAACTTGGGCTCACAAGGGGTAATATCAATTAGTTTTTCGAGACTGTTAACATATTCAGAGGAATCGACTCAAATGGAACCATGGAGTTGAGTCATTCATTTTGATCTATATCCTCGTCATGGGCGGAAGCAGAATTTGAACTCTCTCTCTCATCCCGCATTTGAATGCGTGTGTTAGAAAAAGGCGGAGATAAGGTCTAAAGTCACGTGATGCCCCCTTTGCTATCCTATCCTAACCCTTATTTTCCTCAAGAACGTAAAATACAATTTTGTTCTCGCTCCTGTTATCAGGCAACTATGGAATGGAACGTGCTGAAAAACTTTGACAACGAATTGGGTCACTTGAGCGTATGTGAAGAAAGGGTAATTTGAGGGCATTGGTTGGCGCACATAGGAACGGCCAATGCACGAAATGGGTCTGTTTGCAAACTTTAGATGCATCGTTATGGGGGGTCAATTTCTCTATAAAATTGCGTGGGTATCACATAGAAAGTACCAAAAAGTCTTAAAATCCACTTACAAACTGAATGCATGCATATAACAAAATTCAAAGATGGTGGTCGAATGAGTCGGTCACAATCAAGCTCGTGTAATCCGGCAACCGTGCACTTTTGCCATTTAAACGTATGCAAAAAGATCGATATTAGGTGAGGCGCTGCGCCTCACCAAGTAATCGATTATTTTACACAGTTTTAAATGGAGGAAATTCATTGTTGCCACATTGCACTAGCCGCCGCTGGTCACAATACGGGAGTCCCATTTAGTAGCAGCTTTTTCTAGACCAATTTTCTCACTATAGAAAGTATCAATTAGAAGGGACTCCCCCCGGTGCAGTGGCGGCTCGTGCGATTTGGCAGCACTGTTTTTCCTCCATTTGAATCCATGTGCAGCAATCGATTGTTCTTGAAGCTCTCCTTCACTATCGAATCGATTGTTTTACACATAGGCAAATGGAGGAAAAACATTGTTGTCGAAGTGCACGAGCCGCCACTGACTCCCCCATTGTGACTCCATAGTTGAGTTTAAGAGTGCGTTTTGAGACTTTTCGATTCGCTCTCATTGTGTTATTCATTCACACGATTTTATGTATAGGAATCGAACATCCGTAATTCTGGAGCAAAAGATTCCAACAGAACCATTATGGAAAACACGCTTCAAATAGGAGGATACTAATAAAGTGATTCGATGTAATAATTGCTCAAACAGAAAAGTTAACCGATACAGTTAAAATAGATTACTTTAAAATTTCAAGAAAAATCATGTTCTGTAATAATTCACAAAGAGGCTAACTTATTGAAGGAATATTTGGGCTTTTCAAGGGTGGACATTTATAAAATCATGGCTCAAAAATCCTTATGAGGCTTTTTGGACTTAGTTTTGATCGAGTCCCTATATACTATGAGAGTTGCGCCATTGTTGAATCCATGAATGGCTCTCAAATTTAGGCTGTCAAGAAAGCCCCAAGAGGCAAATGCATATGGCGGACGGTTTGTTTACTTTTCACACATTTACTGTACCAGTGACCGCGGTAATTATTGCTTATTTTACTATGGAGAACATTATCTCTTTCAATAACGACCGTTATTGGCAAGAATCGGAACCTAACCTATTAGAAGTACAAAATAGCGGCAGCAGCGCAGAGGCAAACGGCCACCCGCCATTTGCATTTTGCCTCTTGGGGGCTCCATTTATCCGCTTTGTCTTGTTCATTTTGAGAGTCATGGCGCAACTTTCTTAGTATATAGGGACTCAAAGTTTTGAATCTCCTCTAAAAAAAAAAAAAAAAAAAAAAAAAAAAAAAAAAAAAGTGATACGATTGCCATGTAAATCAAAATGCTTAGCTATGTAAGACGTAAATTAGATTCATTCGTACGGGTTCCACCATAAGCTCCCGTCGTAAGCGGTTTCATTCATCCTAACCTTAAAAACCTCTTCATCATTACATGTTTCACCATGATTTTTATGCTACATAGATGTCCGCCCCTAGTGAGCACCCAACAAGGGCCCCTTGATAGAAAAATAGGTACTTCTCTGTTGATTAGACCCATATTTACGTGCTAAGCATACCTATTGAAGTAAACTGACCTGCCAAGTTCAAATTTCGCCTTATAGTTTTGATTGAAATAGCTTTGTTTTTCCGCAATTTTAACTTCATCGCAAAAAATTCAACAAAGTAGAATATGCGTAAAATCGGGACGAGTTAAGTAGAAAAGATATCATTTTCGAAATCAGCGTTCCCAGTGTCGTTGAGAAGCTCAATTTCAATGAAATTTTTGAGTCTAATAATTGAAATACATTAAAATATAGTTAAAAAGAACACTAATGCTTGGTGTTTTTTGCGGACAGCTATGTCGCAAGGAGACCTACTTTTTCACCATTGCTCCAGGGAGGACCCAGCCCGTCAATAAGCCACAAATTGTTAGTTTAAATGGACAAAATTCAAAAAGGCCAAATTGCACGCTACGCCTTTGGACCCTGATCTAAAAATATCAAGGCTTCATAACTTTTCTGAAGGGGTAATCGAAAAAGCCATATTCATTTCCAGTAGCGCACCGAGAGTTTCTTCATCTCTCTCTTTTCTCCATTAAGAAACGTATGTTAGACAAGGATGGACAAGGGAATAAAACCCCCTCCTTCTGTCCTTTTCCTACTCATACATTCAAATGGGAAATGAGACAGATGGAAGATATCCTGGTTGCGCCAGTGTTCATGTCCGAGAGAGTCCACGATTTGATATGGTGTGCGGCATGGCTGGAGCAAGCCACGACGCTTTTAAAATGAATATTTTCTCCGTAAAAAGTAAACAGTAAACTTTTTGAACGTTCGCGAAACTCCTTGAATTGGTTCACGAAACTCCTTTGAAATAGTAAGGAAATCGTTTATTACCTCTTATTTTGACGTTAGCTATCAATGAAAATGTAAACTAAGAAATTCGATGTTGCCTTTCTGTCTCTCTGTCTCTCTGTCTCTCTGTCTCTCTGTCTCTCTCTCTCTCTCTCTCTCTCTCTTTCTTCTCCTCT
>VMOF01000035.1:21811738-21866032 GCA_011764245.1 Trialeurodes vaporariorum
AAAAGCGGAGATAAGGTCTAAAGTCACGTGATGCCCCCTTTGCTATCCTATCTTAACCCTCACTTTCCTCAAGAACGTAAAATACAATTTTGTTCTCGCTCCTGTTATCAGGCAACTATGGAATGGAACGTGCTGAAAAACTTTGACAACGAATTGGGTCACTTGAGCGTATGTGAAGAAAGGGTAATTTGAGGGCATTGGTTGGCGCACATAGGAACGGCCAATGCACGAAATGGGTCTGTTTGCAAACTTTAGATGCATCGTTATGGAGGGTCAATTTCTCTATAAAATTGCGTGGGTATCACATCGAAAGTACCAAAAAGTCTTAAAATCCACTTACAAACTGAATGCATGCGTATAACAAAATTCAAAGATGGTGGTCGAATGAGTCGGTCACAATCAGTGGCGGCTCGTGCAATCCGGCAACCGTGCACTTTTGCCATTTAAACGTATGCAAAAAGATCGATATTAGGTGAGGCGCTGCGCCTCACCAAGTAATCGATTATTTTACACAGTTTTAAATGGAGGAAATTCATTGTTGCCACATTGCACGAGCCGCCGCTGGTCACAATACGGGAGTCCCATTTAGTAGCAGCTTTTTCTAGACCAATTTTCTCACCATAGAAAGTATCAATCAGAAGGGACTCCCCCCCGGTGCAGTGGCGGCTCGTGCGATTTGGCAGCACTGTTTTTCCTCCATTTGAATCCATGTGCAGCAATCGATTGTTTGTGAAGCTCTCCTTCACTATCGAATCGATTGTTTTACATATAGGCAAATGGAGGAAAAACATTGTTGTCAAAATGCACGAGCCGCCACTGACTCCCCCATTGTGACTCCATTGTTGAGTTTAAGAGTGCGTTTTGAGACTTTTCGATTCGCTCTCTTTGTGTTATTCATTCACACGATTTTATGTATAGGAATCGAACATCCGTAATGGGGCTATTGCATACTTTTGCTATAAGCGACTTAATAGTCGATTATGGCGTAAAAACCTCAAAAAATAACGATGGCGGCACTAAAAACTTCCAAAATCCACTCCTAAACTCAATAAACGCAGTTATTTGCGGGAGCGTAATGGTGGCCGAAGGCACTAACAATGGGAGATTCCCATGTAACAATTCTGAAACTCCATCAAGAAGTGACCAATAAGAGACTACTTTCATTTGACACCGGTGTCACTAAGTGTTGCGGTACCATTCATCGGATGTGGATCATCACTCTGATGACTAATTACTCTGTGAATCATCCTTGTCAGCATAGAAAGAGTGACGAAATTAAGATAGGAATCTCCCATTGTTAGTGCCTTCGGCCACCATTACGCTCGCGCAAATAACGGCGTTTATTGAGTTTAGGAGTGGATTTTGGAAGTTTTTAGTGCCGCCATCGTTATTTTTTGAGGTTTTTACGCCATTAACGACTATTAAATCGTTTATAGCAAAAGTGTGCAATAGCCCCATTCTGGAGCAAAAGATTCCAACAGAACCATTATGGAAAACACGCTTCAAATAGGAGGATACTAATAAAGTGATTCGATGTAATAAGTGCTCAAACAGAAAAGTTAACTGATACAATTAAAATAAATTACTTTAAAATTTCAAGAAAAATCATGTTCTGTAAAAATTCGCGAAGAGGCTAACTTATAGAAGGAATATTTGGGCTTTTCAAGGGTGGACATTTATAAAATCATGGCTCAAAAATCCTTATGAGGCTTTTTGGATTTAGTTTTGATCGAGTCCCTATATACTATGAGAGTTGCGCCATTGTTGAATCCATGAAGGCTCTCAAATTTAGGCTGTCAAGAAAGCCCCAAGAGGCAAATGCATATGGCGGACGGTTTGTTTACTTTTCACACATTACTGTACCAGTGACCGCGGTAATTATTGCTTATTTTATGGAGAACATTATCTCTTCAATAACGACCGTTATTGGCAAGAATCGGAACCTAACCTATTAGAAGTACAAAATAGCGGCAGCAGCGCAGAGGCAAACGGCCACCCGCCATTTGCATTTTGCCTCTTGGGGGCTCCATTTATCCGCTTTGTCTTGTTCATTTTGAGAGTCATGGCGCAACTTTCTTAGTATATAGGGACTCAAAGTTTTGAATCTCCTCTAAAAAAAAAAAAAAAAAAAAAAAAAAAAAGTGATACGATTGCCATGTAAATCAAAATGCTTAGCTATGTAAGACGTAAATTAGATTCATTCGTACGGGTTCCACCATAAGCTCCCGTCGTAAGCGGTTTCATTCATCCTAACCTTAAAAACCTCTTCATCATTACATGTTTCACCATGATTTTTATGCTACATAGATGTCCGCCCCTAGTGAGCACCCAACAAGGGCCCCTTGATAGAAAAAAAAGGTACTTCTCTGTTGATTAGACCCATATTTACGTGCTAAGCATACCTATTGAAGTAAACTGACCTGCCAAGTTCAAATTTCGCCTTATAGTTTGTTGAAATAGCTTTGTTTTTCCGCAATTTTAACTTCATCGCAAAAAATTCAACAAAGTAGAATATGCGTAAAATCGGGACGAGTTAAGTAGAAAAGATATCATTTTCGAAATCAGCGTTCCCAGTGTCGTTGAGAAGCTCAATTTCAATGAAATTTTTGAGTCTAATAATTTAAATACATTAAAATATAGTTAAAAGAACACTAATGCTGGTGTTTTTTGCGGACAATTATGTCGCAAGGAGACCTACTTTTTCACCATTGCTCCAGGGAGGACCCAGCCCGTCAATAAGCCACAAATTGTTAGTTTAAATGGACAAAATTCAAAAAGGCCAAATTGCACGCTACGCCTTTGGACCCTGATCTAAAAATATCAAGGCTTCATAACTTTTCTGAAGGGGTAATCGAAAAAGCCATATTCATGTCCAGTAGCGCACCGAGAGTTTCTTCATCTCTCTCTTTTCTCCATTAAGAAACGTATGTTAGACAAGGATGGACAAGGGAATAAAACCCCCTCCTTCTGTCCTTTTCCTACTCATACATTCAAATGGGAAATGAGAGAGATGGAAGATATCCTGGTTGCGCCAGTGTTCATGTCCGAGAGAGTCCACGATTTGATATGGTGTGCGGCATGGCTGGAGCAAGCCACGACGCTTTTAAAATGAATATTTTCTCCGTAAAAAGTAAACAGTAAACTTTTTGAACGTTCGCGAAACTCCTTGAATTGGTTCACGAAACTCCTTTGAAATAGTAAGGAAATCGTTTATTACCTCTTATTTTGACTTTAGCTATCAATGAAAATGTAAACTAAGAAATTCGATGTTGCCTTTCTGTCTCTCTGTCTCTCTGTCTCTCTCTCTCTCTCTCTCTCTCTCTCTCTCTCTCTCTCTCTCTTTCAAAAAAGAAATAGCACACTTTTACGAGGCATGGCTTGTTCATTCGTCGAATGGGCAGAGATGGATCTTGATGGATTTAATTAATATTCAGTAATAGAGAAAAACTTTTAGATAGGAAATGGAAGAAAAAAAGGTCTCCGTTAAATTTAGGTTAGTAAAAAATTAAAGATAATTAGTTAGATGAATTAAACAAAAGAACATATGATGCATGACTGCCAACTTTCCTAGAACAAAAATGTATACACTTCCCTTGTTCTTGGAAACCTGACAGTGCATGATCACTCAAAAAAAAGAAAAAAAAAAAAAAAAAAATTATGATCATAACTTTTGCTTTTGATATCGCAGATAGAGCCCCTATGTACTATGAGAGTTGTGTCATGTCATTCAAAATGAAGAAAAAGAAGCGGACCAATGAAGTCCCCAAGAGGCAAATTGCAAATGGCGGACGGCCATTTCTGCGCTGTTGCCGCTATTCGGATATCTCTTATAGGTTAGGTTCTGATTCTCGACAATAACGGTCATTACTGAAAGAGATAATGTTCTCCCGAATAAAATTCAAGCAGAGAGAGAGAGAGAGAGAGAGAGAGAGAGAGAGAGAGAGAGAGAGAGAGAGAGAAAGAGAGAGAGAGAGAGAGATAAATGGTGATTCTAGACCCGCACCTGGGAAAGGGTCGCAGTGTATCAGTTAAGCCCCTCAGACGTGGTACAGTCATGTTTGCAAGATGCAACTCAAATCCATTTACGTGAGGTTCTGGAGGTGCAAAATGTTTGCAGTCTCACTCACTTTGTTGATAATTTCAACTCCAAAACGAATACGAATATAGTGAATACGTAGTTTATGTGCCTCACTGCGATACTCAGTGAATGACGACAGTATACCTCTCCGCAATTTTACTGCGTTGGGCTGCGCCTTTTATCAGGCAACTATTCATGCGTCTTGGAAGTGGGATTGCATATACGGTGAATTGAAGGAAATCTGTGCATTTATATATTGATGATTCGAAAACCATCGACTGCTGACTTACATTATAAGTTCAGTGTTTTGTGCTACTTTATGGCATTGATCCAGTTTTGCCTATACATCCTACCAATCCCTCTCCCCTCCTCTCTCCTCACCTTCTTCTTTTTCCTCCTTTCTCCTTCTTATCGTGAACGGCGAGAGTAGCACTGTCCCACTCGCTCTCTCTCTCGCACTCTTATTGTCCTTACGGGAAAAATGCTACTTTCGGACCGCGATATCTCACGCTAGGATCCGCGGATCTCGCATGTGCACGTTGGGACTGAGGTCCAGCGAAAATCCCGACCCGATCGGTTCAGCGGTATCCGAGCTATCGTGTTGACCCGAGAGTGAATGAGTCAGTGGATCAGTGAGTGATTCAGTGTATTTGGGCTTTTACATTATAGATTAGGTTGACAAGAGGCAGAAGTCAGTGGCGGCTCGTGACTGAAAAATTAGGTGTAGTTGTGGGGGTCTGGGAGGACACTCCCAGTAGGAGGGGGGTTTGGGGGTCCTCCCGTGGAAAGTTTTCAACAATTTGACCTGCCTCAGACTTAATTTCAAGCTAGTTTTAACTATTTCGTGACAAGAAAGTTCTCCTTAGACAGTATATTCGGTGCTCTTTACAACTCCTTTTTCTCTTTTCCCACTTTAATTTCTCCAAATTCCCAATCATTTTAAATCAAGAGCGACCATTATCTTTGAAAATTTGAGAAGAAAAAAAAAAAAAAAAAAAACCTTGAAAAAGTAGGTGTAGTGCCGTTACACTAACTACACCTGACGAGCCGCCACTGGCAGAAGTGTGTCTCTGGAGTGCTGGTTATCTTATAACGATTCCCCTTGCTTGTGGTTACTACTCTTTTTGCAGTAAAAACCTTGCCTCAGTGATAATTAGGTAGTCAATGCGTTGCACGCTGAATCGAAAAGATATAACAAAATAACACAAATCGGTCTTTTAGACATCTTTAAGACGTTTTACAATCAATTTGGAAAGCCCATTTTCCGAAATTAACAAATATCGTTAAAAGAAAAGAAAAGAAAAAAAAAACTTTATTCACTAAGAAAAATTTCCTATCTAATGTAACAACCAGAATTTCGTTTAGGGTTAGGGAAGTACTTTAAACAGAATTTCTGTTTAAGTTCCCGGAACTCCGGTTATGTAATAGTAATTTCTTTAACTTTAGTAATAATTCTGCTTCATACTTTTCTAAACGAAATTTCTGTTGATTTAACAGGAAAATTTTTCTCAGTGTTACAACAAGTTTTCCTTGTTTCATGCGAACATTTTTTAAAAATGTTATTTTATACCTCAGAAGTGCACTAAAACAATGCATAAACGTTTGTCTTGGACAACTTCATGGCTCTTGCTTTCAAGTGATGATTACAAAACGCTTGCCAACGTTCATTCGACAAATTTCAGTGTGAATATCATAAGTGGCGATAGCCACCAGGCCAAGTCCAAAACCCCCGAGCAAGAAGGTGGCGTCCGCGGACACTTATTATACACCGATCAGTTCGTTTTTGTCGATTTAAGCGTTATATGATCTGTTGCCTAGGATTCCAAGAAAACCGCCCATTAAAACCCCATAACACCTGGTACTGTTCGATTCGTCTTGAGGTGTACATGTGCCGCTCACTAATTAGATTTTCAATCGGATGAGTAACAACGGAGATATTTCCAAAAAACATCGATTTATTCGCGTTTTTTTTGCCTCTTGCCGATTCACTTTTGCGTTTCGCACCCTCGTTTTTGCGCACAGATAGCGGAATAACGGTAGATGAAACCCCCATATAACCTGATATAGAAAGATTCGTTAGGCTTTTCTGAAGGGCATAGGCCAGGTCTCGTTGAATTTTGAGCAATATCAAGGAAGATATCTATGATTGAAATTAGCGTAAATTCAGAATTTTTGCGTTTCGGCCGCTCGTTTTTTGCGCTCAGATTGCGGAATAACGGCAGATGAAACCCCCATATAACCTGACATAGAAAGATTCGTTAGGCTTTCCTGAGGGGCATAGTCCAGGTCTCGTTGAATTTCGAATTGTATTAAGGGAGATATCGTTGATTGAAATTAGCGTAAAATCGCCATTTTCCATTCAAACAGCCAACCGTTTCGCCAGATAGATTCGAGGAGCTTGCTCAGTGCCAGGATGGATAGAGAATGAGAGAATGGACGATTGGGAGAGAACGAATTGCTAGCTGCGCAGCATATGTGCGCGTCGTGACTCGTGAGTCGTGAAGTGAACTGAGTGAGTGAACTCGTGATCTGTTTCGTTGTTGTTCGTTTTATTATTAGTGGTTTTCAACTTTTCAATCAACATTATTATATTATATAGATTGTCTGTACATAAAATTCCTTCTATTTTGAATACTCTTCGATCGATTAGTTTATTCCTTAGTTCTTATTTTCTCGGCAAATCTTGGCAGATCAGAGGGCAACAGCACAATTTGACATTTGAGGTTATTCACGCAGAGTTCTGTTTCATAATTTAAAAATATTATTGTTCAATCGTGGTTCAATACTTTAATGAAAGTGCAGTGATGTTTGTTAAAAATCCGCTCTTTGTAAGCATGCCATCTCCGGGTAACTTTCTTGGAAGCCTCTGAAATTTCCAAAGTGTATTTTCAAAGAATTGGTATTGTTGTCTTGTGCTGTGCTTGTGCGCTTGTAGAAGTGTTGACAAATGCTGTCCGTACGATTATATATGATTTTATCTGTCGCTTCTGTTAGCAATGTATATTCTGAGATCAGGCAACTCCAATGAGCTCCTAGTCTTAGAATCCCTATTATTAGCAGATTGCTGTTTCTACATTGATCATCAATTCCTTCAAAGAGATTGCAAGAAGTGCTAGTTTGCTCACTGTTACAAATCAATCAAGTGTTAAACAAGTAAGTCTCTTTTCCACCTCCAACCCTTCTCTAACTCTCTTAGTGTCAAATAAAGGATACTATATAGTTCTTACAGAAGAGCTCACATTATCTGAGTATATACCGGGTTCTGACAAGTAGCGTTGCTCGCTATACTGAAAAACACGGAGACAAACTTATTTGTTGACAACGGGTCAAAACCTGTTCCGACGCATTAGCCGATATAGGGGGGGAAGGGGGCCGTCGCCATTCCCCCCTTCGTTCGGCCCAAAAAAATAGGGGAAAACAATGAGGAAAAAAAGGAAAAGGAGGTCTCCGGGGGGTGAAAAATCTCAGGTTAGCCCCCCCCCCCCGTTCACTACGGCTGGATCCACCAATGTGCTGACCAGCTGCAAAACAATGCCCGTTAATGCAATTTTGCAGGCTACTTGCCACATTGCTACTTTCCAGAACACCTCTCTCATAATATGTGAGCTCTTGTGATGGTGTTAGTCAAGACCTGTGATAATTTTTTGTAGAAGATTAGAATTTTGGAAGCACTCTGATGGGAGATACTGTATATGTTAGGAACCAGAGCTGTTGCGTGCACTTTGGCAACAACGTAATACATCCATTTAAACCCTCGTAAAGGGTCAAACTTTTGAGGATGCACAGTGCACTCCCTCGAGTCAGTACTTTACATTAGTTTGAATGGATGGAATACAGTGTTGCCAGATTTTTACTGCTCTTGCTGCACAAACCAGTTCTTGTAAAACCTGATGAGCTATACCGTCACAACTCAAACGTTATTTTGCAATTTTACTTGAGTGTGTCTTTAAGACTGGGAGACCCAAGAGGAAGACCTTATTGAAATCTTTGGTTTAAGCTCACCAATGACTTCCGAATAACAATTATAACCACTAGTAAAGAATGATTAAATACATAGACTCGAGCTCTATTCCTTGGCGTAAAGACATTTGTGTTCTCAGCTCGCTGAGTACTAAGTAACTTACATTTTTTTAATTTTTAAATCACGCATTACTGATCCTTGATCTTTTCAGGGTACCAAAAACAATTTAAACTTTAAGCTCTATACCTGCTGAATTTCAAATATTGTCGCTTTAATAATATTAATAGTGCAAAACTATTATTAGTAAAGTATCAGAAACAGTTTAGTATTTTGAAATTCTTAAAGGGAATTTTTTTCCCCGTGTAGAATTGACTTAGCTTTTCATCAGTGACATTCAAATTAAAGGGTTAGGTAAAGCTTAAAGAAGAAAATCATTGCAACTTAGCTTTTTTTTCTACTATTGCTTGTAATAAGAAAAATAAAATGAAAAGAGGGGGGAGGGATTGCGCTTGCTATTTCATTCTGCTCTATTGATGTGCCTTATGATGGACTCAACTTTATTATAATCATTACTTTAGAAACACATCTTTGTCAAAATATCTCTGTATGACTGACCCACCTAAACCTCAACCCCTTAAAAATAGGAATAAATCGCAAAACCGGCCTGATATCTTTGACCAAAACTATCAGTAAACCTCAAGTAAACTCGTGGCGGCCAAGGTCCAAAAACTTCTCCAAACCTCTCCCTTTTACTACCTTCCTCTTTCCTACCTCAATCTCCTCTCTTTAAAAACTTTTCTTTCAAAATCTGTTATTTTAACCTTACCTGAGAGATGCATGATTGTGCGTGAGGTCTCTCAGATTCAACTTACAAACTAGCTGATATCAAAGCGACCAAGTCCCCTCCCCTCCCCTCTTCCCACCCTTTCTACTCCTGTGTTTCTTCTAGCCCCCTACCCCTTCTGATTTCAGCCTGAGATTTTATCTCTGATCTTCATTATTCCGAATAATTATTACAGTCTGTTGGCTGCGCTCCACGCAAACCATTGCATAACTCATAAATTGCAGGCGCATGAAAGTGCAAAGGATTTAATGCCCAAAGGCGCTGATATCCGAAGAACCAAGTCTAATTTTTTGTACCTACCGCACCTTTCTTCTGCTTCCTCTTCTACTTCATCCTCTTGCTATAGTTCACCCACCAAAAAGAAAAACAAATTAAAAAAAAAATCAGAGAAACAACTTGGCGTTGACCCGCAAAAGCTAATATGGTATTAGTAAACTCTAAGTTGGCAGGTCAACGTCAAGTTGTTACTCTGACTTTTTTTTTTAAATTTTTTTTTCTTTTTGGTGGGTGAACTATAGCAAGAGGATGAAGTAGAAGAGGAAGCAGAAGAAAGGTGCGGTAGGTACAAAAATTAGACTTGGTTCTTCGGATATCAGCGCCTTTGGGCATTAAATCCTTTGCACTTTCATGCGCCTGCAATTTATGAGTTATGCAATGGTTTGCGTGGAGCGCAGCCAACAGACTGTAATAATTATTCGGAATAATGAAGATCAGAGATAAAATCTCAGGCTGAAATCAGAAGGGGTAGGGGGCTAGAAGAAACACAGGAGTAGAAAGGGTGGGAAGAGGGGAGGGGAGGGGACTTGGTCGCTTTGATATCAGCTAGTTTGTAAGTTGAATCTGAGAGACCTCACGCACAATCATGCATCTCTCAGGTAAGGTTAAAATAACAGATTTTGAAAGAAAAGTTTTTAAAGAGAGGAGATTGAGGTAGGAAAGAGGAAGGTAGTAAAAGGGAGAGGTTTGGAGAAGTTTTTGGACCTTGGCCGCCACGAGTTTACTTGAGGTTTACTGATAGTTTTGGTCAAAGATCAATGTTTCATGCAAACAAATTTTCGATAGTTACTCATGAGAAAACATTTACAAAGCATTTTATTTTGGATCTCATAAGGGCACGAAAGAACGTATACGTACTAAAAACAACTGATAAAGGTTTGCCCTTCACAAATTTTAGGCTTTTTGGTTTTTGTTTCTTAATAGATGATTACAAGACGCTTGTTAAAAACGTTTATTTGAAAAATCTCAAACAGATCAGATCGAAATATCTATTGAAAACAAACAAATGTTTTATTGCATACTGATGAGAAAGCATAAAGGATTATGAGCGCGGACCAGAAAGTTTTAAAATAAAAAAAATAAATTTAAAAGTTGAAGGACAGTAAATTTGGCAGCGTTGTCGGCTCTCATTGGTAATGCGTTGCAGTCGCGCGGGAGTCGGAGAAGAATTGTGACAATGATGTTCAACTTCGGTGCTTTCATAGTGTGCTGGTTCTGGGTTTTTCCGTACACAGCGCTGCCAAACGCGAGAAGCCGTTGAAAGGCTGTTTTGCAAGTGAGTTTACTTGCTAGTCTATTTGCGAGTTGAGGAGCTTCCATTCTGAATCGGACCATCAACATTTCATTTGCTTGTACAATCAACTTTTGCGAGTGAACAGCCTGTGAAGCAATTTCTTCACACTCGATTTTATGTCACATTGATGAGATGATATGTTTTCTGATCATTAGTGGACAGTGGCGTAGCTTGCAACGTTGTATAGTGTCCATTTAAACACTTGTAAAAAGTTGAATGTGTTCACTGAACACCCAATAGTTCGATCTTTTATGTGACTTTAAATGGACAAACTGCAACGTTGCCAAATCGCACGCTACGCTACTGTTAGCGGATCCAGGAATCTATCCTTCTCTCTCCTCCCCCATTAGAACGAGCGCGTTAGAAAAGGACAGATTAGGGGCAGTCATGTGACTTTCGCCCCCTCTTCTATCTTTTTCTAACACATGCGTTTAAATAAATGGGTGGAGAGAGTGAAGGACAATTTCCTGGATCCGCTTGTGTTCCCGATAGTGAGTTAGCTGAAAACTTCTGCTGCAGAGATTTTTGAGCATCAATAGGGCAGTTGCAAGAGCTTGAATTTTGGTATTTTTCAGTAAACAAATGAAAAGTACTCGAAGAGCTAGAAACAAATATGGGTTTGGTTTGTACCTAGATTTCATAGTTCTGAAGATGCAATTTTGGCCCAGTATACTAATTGTTTTAAATTGAAATTCAGTATTTTGACGTCACAGCAAACACGTTGTTTTACAACTTTTCTCGATTGAATCTCCGAAATGGGGCTCTTGCAAACTTTTGCTATAAGCAAATAAATAGTCCAATCTTATGTAAAGACCAGCAAAAATCACGAAAATCACACTAAGAAAATCTAAAATCCAGTAATAAACTCACATAACTGCTATAACGGCAAAATAGTAATGGCGGTTCGACGCAGGTATCATGGGAGATTCCTGTCTATTATGTCACTTTCTCTACGGAAACACAGAGATATGTCTCTAATTAGATAGGAATCTTCCATGATACCTGCGTCTCTCCGCCATTAAGCCCGATTCTGAGAGTGAATTTTGTGATTTTTTAGTGTATTTATTGTCATTTTTACAGGTTTTTATGCAAGAATCAACTCTTCAGTCCCCTGTAGCAAAAAGTTTGCAAGGGCATTGGGACACCTTGGAAAGAATCAAAGACTCCTTTGTTCAGCTCATCAAGTGCTTTCATTTTCTTGATTGAAAACACCAAAGACCCTTGAAACACCCCATTAAAATAAAGACGAAAAATCGAAATACTCAAAATTAAATTTAGGCAAATGCACTCCTAAAAACACCATAAAGCGAACGAAATGTCAATTTCTAATGCCACCGCTTGATACTATTGAGCCGAGTATATGTTTTTCTTTAGATACTAGGGATAGATCTGAGGAGGGAAGGGGTTCTTGCCGCAGGCGGCAAAATGAGGGTGTGAATGAGCAGATGAAAAATTCTTGCACGCTTGAAAAATTTTCATCGGCAGCAAAATTTTAGAATTTCCGTATAAGGCGGCAAAATCGAAATATAGGTACTGTCCCATACAAGCGGAGAAAACCAATATGTCTGCCCCGTTGGATATTCTTTGCATGGCAAAATCAAAGAGTCCGTCTGCAGATCACAAGAACCACCAGGATAGTTTGTACGATGCTGTGTGATTCGTTGGTCAAACAACGATGATTATAGATTTTTTATAATGTCTTCCAAAAAATTATGAGATTAAACGATAGCAGACGTTTATTTTACATAAATATTACCTGATTGCGTCCACGTGATCAGTCAATATGTGTGCATTGAAATTATCCACCCCGCAACATCAGTATTTCAAGTCAGTCGGAAGGTACTATGACCTTCTAAAGAAAGTCCTCTCATAAAAACGAACCTTGATCACGTTGTCCATTATTTTTCAAAGAGTTTTAGATTTTTTAAGGCATACATTTTTTCAAGTGGCTATGTTGTTAGACTCTAATACCTGAAAACTACATTTTTTTTTAAAAAAATTGATCAAAAATGGTAGAATGAGAATTTCTACTTCCTTTTGAAAGTCATAGTACAAGCACTTTCGTAATCCCGTGTCGACGATTCGACGCAACCCGCAGTAAATGCGTAAAAACGCAACGCACTATTTTCTAGCTCAGACAAGTTCGGGTTGCGCTTTTAACGAGTAACGCGGGTTGCGTCGAAACTTCCAGCTCTCATTTCTTGTTCAGGGAAAAAGTTCTTGATGAAGCAAAGATTTTTCTATTTTATTGTTCGTCAGGAAATTAATTAGGAATGTGCATAACCAAACATAGGATATAAAATTTTAACTGCAATTTTGTTCATCTTGAAACAAATAACCCTTTTTTTGTGGCTTAATAGAAATTCTTATTGGCGATTAATCTTATTGAAGAGTACCCATTGTTTCAGCGGAAATTTCTTCTCAGAGTGAGTTTAGGAGTGAAAATCAAAAATTTCAATCGTGCTAATTGACTTTGTGTGTTCAACGCAACAATAATTGTACCGTCACGTAACAACGTTGGATTCGATGCACACAAAATGCTCTAACAAAAGTTCGAAATAGAGCCATTACCCAAAAAATGGCAACATTGTTGTTATAGTGTCTCGCTTCGTTTCTGCAGAGGTGCGGGGCGGGCGCAGAAAAGCAGTTAACTTTTAAGCTCACGTAGTCTCGCCCAGGAATCCGTATATCAGCTTCCTCAGCTGCCAGTGACGTTATGACGTTATGACGTCTTGAACGTGACCAGCCACACGCATCTGTACACACACACTAACTTAAACTCCTACACGTTAGTCACTCGCCCGTTCAAACCTACATTATTTTTCTTTCGTACCCCCTGAGTCCCCCGCCCCCCTCCTCCACCCTCTCGAGTCATCCTAGTTTTTAGATTACTAGAGTTGTGTGTTTCTCACCGATACGACGCTGTAGAACCGCTTTATAGACGCTGTGCTCAACCAATTTTTTCCTTCCAGATTCCCGCCACCGAAAGTGGGTCATTATGTCAAAAACGGCCGTCACATTGTCGTATTACTACGAGTATTAGTAATTTAATATTTATGAAAATGAGCACTGAAAAACCGCCGGATTCGTGCGGAATTTTTTGAAAGCAAACAATATAGAGCTCTTGGAAGGTTTTGCTCTAGGCAAATGGGCGATTAACTCTGATGTAAAATGCTGCAAGAACAATGATGTGAATGTTAAAAAAATTTCAACATTTACTGCTCTCATAGAAAAGTAACGGCAAAGTTCAGACACACCACCTGTTCCACGTGTATAGATATGCACCATGTACGTTTCTCATTCTTTAAACAAAAGAGCATTACCTGGTATTTGGAAAAATGCAGACAGTTCTATTGGACTTTCAAAAAGTTAATTTGAAAAATGACAATTATTTATTTTAGAGCGAGGATCACGGTGTTACCATAACAAGCAAGTTTCAAGTTACGAAATAAACGACAAAAAAGCATTGAATTGAATGTATGAATATCCTCATCCGCATAAGGTCACTTGAAAGTGATGACAGGCATCATATATTGAATTCAGCGATATTTCCCTCGTTAAGTGCTAAACTTATTTATGTTTGCTGGTTTTGGAAACACCGCTTCTCTCGTGACAGAATATGTAACACTTTCAATCAACTTTTTTAAGTGACAACTTTCAAATCAACTTTTTACAAACTCAATGCAATCGTCTGAATTGTTCTTTTTTGGAGGTCATGGTTTTTTGTTCAAGGCGAGTGAAAATGTTCATACTCTGCATACATACACAAGTTGTCCTCTTGAACATTTTGAGCTATTTTTTTTTTTATCAGAGAGGAGTGATTGTTGGACTTTTTAACAGTCACATCATTATTTTTGCAACATTTCGCATTATAAAATCGATAGAATATTTTCCTACCGCAAAACCTTGAAAAGAACTCCGTATTTATAATTTGAGGGTGGATTTTGAAGGTTTAGAGTGAGTACGTCGACATCTGAAAGAATCTGAGCTTAAAATTTCTGTGAGTGGCGCAAGTTTGTAATAGACCCATTTTACTTAGTTACATTACAATGCTGACATTGGTCAGGTTTCCATTGGAGTTCGAAATGTTGACAATACCCTATAGCTTCACCCAAATCAGCCAAGCTTTGTGTCAAATTACCCACAAAAAAATCGATTCTTTAGCATGCGTTTTTAAGGAGGCAATATTGCAATTCAAACTAGAACTGAATGTCAATTTTGTCTCGAACGAAAGACTCAAAACCATGCGCGAGAGTCGAAATGATTCACCAGAAAAAAAATACGATACAACTAACCATACGTAAAGCAGATTTTGGCGCCAACCCGAAACTATGATGAACTTCACCTAAGGATAGTAAATTGTACCAGATATCCGGTAGAATAAGTAACCGGTTTTACTAATGTTACCGCAAGTTACGTAGCATTTACCACATTCCAGTGAAGTTTACCAAACGTTCTTGATAACAATGTCACACCAAAACCTGTTATGCGTATGGTCAAAAGTGGAGTCATTTTTTTCGCATTGTATTTCAGATTCTCTCGGGAAATTTTGAGTACACACGCATCAGAGGACCCCAAAGCAGCGGCAACAAGTCTCATGTGCAAAAAAAAAGAGTACGAAGAACAATTCTGGTCCTGCAGATAATTGTGATAAATAAAATCATGATTTTTAGTCTTGACTTTGAAAGTCACGGGCCCCTGATGCGATAATTTCAAAGCTTAAGCCATAAACTTTCCCTATTTTTTCTGGGACGTTGGGATCATAAATAAATTTGATTGCTTGGAAAAAAGAGACAGAGAAAAAAAAATTGCCCCAACTTTAAGCTACATTTAAGAGTAGCGAACTCCGGCTTTAATAAAAAAAAATATGCAGACTGGAAATCTAGAAAATGATGCACGACACAATAAATATTGCAACAAATTGCATTTAATCCTCTTGGCTGGAATAGTAATTTTCCATCGCTTAGAGACAACGAGTTATGTTTTTACTTGTTACACGGTACACGTCAGAAAAAATAAGAGGCTATGTTTTAAAAGACCAACAAAAGTTTAATGCTGAAGCCTCGGGTTATCCTTCCTTTTGGCCGTATCAATCGTCCTTGGTATTATCAGTCGTTCCTTTAGTAGCTTTGATGCCCACTAACCCCTCCCTTAAATTGCATTTAAACGTATTGAAGTAAATCTAATTCTCCTACACAGGAAGTGAATTACAGGTATTCTATTTTCAAAACCAAAAATTAAAGTTAAAGGGGGGATATGTGACTATCCAAAACCCCATGTTCTTCAATAGCAAGCCCAAAGTAGTTATTTCAGGATATTGTTTGACAAAATATTAACTGGAGCTTGAATTGGTATTCACTATACACCGGATAAAATGATATGCTGATGTATGCTTTAATTACTGTATTTATTTATGCACCTATTATTACATATTTCTTTGTGAGGAGGGAAATATTTGCTCTAGAATCAGTGAAATGGTCACCACGCGCAAAATTTATTGAACAATTTTCATTCCAAAAACATTTCTTTAAATTTTATAAACAGACTAAAGTCTGGATAAAGAAACTACTGACCAATAAAGAAGGTAAAAGCGTTTTGGAAATATGTGATATACTATGATACAACAGGAAGAATAACCTGGTTTTAATGCTTACCTTTTGTGTTTGCACTTTAACAAAGAGTGAAACGGCCGAAGACAGTCGCCTGAAATATATCTTGCAACACCTACACTGCAAGCCGACATAGATGATCCGAAACACTTCATTTTTGGGAGAGAGTCCGTCATAAAGCCATACAATCGTGCACTACCACAATTTACCGTTAATTCACCCAATATAATTGGTACTGGTGGTAATGGGGCAGTTGCAAGGGTCTGAAATGGTATGTTTTTTATGAAGAAAATTAAAATATTTGATGAGCTGAGAACAATGATGCCTTTGGTTTCTAATTCAATCCCAATTTTCCGGAGATGAGATTTCGGCCCGAAATACATTGTTTTAATGGGAATTCCGTGTAGTGACGTCACTACGCACACCATTGTTTGCATATTTACACGTGTGTATCTCCAAAACCGGGACACTTAAGAAAAAACCAAAGGCATCATTGTTCTCAGCTCATCAAGTACTACCATTTTCTTCATAAGAAAAACCAAAATTTCAGACCCTTGCAACTGCCCCATTGTTACTAATAATTAGTCATAAACCAATTCTCTTTTTTCTATGCACTAATACTCTGTTAAAAATTCATTATAAGAAATTATTTAAATAATGGAGCTGTTGCAAACTTTTACTACAGGCTTATTAATAGTTGATCATGGGGTAATACCCTGTAAAAATAACGATTAGCGCACTAACAAATCACGAAATCCACTCCTAAACTCACAAAATGCTTTTAAATGCGAGACCGTAATGGCGGCCGAGGCCGCGGTTTTCTTATGGCAATTGTATGCTTCTTCTTCTTGTTGTGTGGTGTTGCGAGAACACCTCGTGTAGATGGCGCTGATGGAAGATAGGGAACCCCAATGAAAACCGCGGCCCCGGCCGCCATTACGGTCTCGCGTTTAAAAGCATTTTGTGAGTTTAGGAGTGGATTTCGTAATTTTTTAGTGCGCTAATCGTTATTTTTACAGGGTATTACCCCAAAATCAACTATTAATAAGCATGTAGCAAAAGTTTGCAACAGCTCCATTGTAATAGTTATTAATTATTGTTGACGTCACACATATTGCATTAAGGTTTGGTTATGTAATCGCAACGAAGACGATTGCTTTGAGTTTCCCGCGCAAATAGTATGTGCAGTGGAAAAATAAATGGCTGCGTAGTAACCAGTCGTAGACTCGGAAAGTGACTTTTCTCCAGTTTATCGGAATGAATTTTAGTAATTTCAAGTGCGCGCGTCATTTCACATTAGAATTAATGCTCAAAATTGCTGTATCAAAAGTTCGCGACGGAGTCATTAGGGCACAGAAATGGTATAACATCACTAAACATAGGAATCAGAGCTCGGAGGTTTTGAGGATGAAACAGAATGAGACAAGAGGAAGCGCGAAATCTTCACTCATAAGAAGAGTATTTTCTCTCAACGTCGTGTCTCGTCGCTCGATGGTTTGAAGTTGGCCATTTTTCGGACATCATTTTACGGATAAAAATTAAGATTTTGAACAGATTAATGAATAGTTAGAGAACATAAAAATGGGCGAAGTTCTTAACCCTTCACTGCATGATTTTTTTTTTTTTTCAAGCAAATGTGGATTTTTCAATGTATTAGGTGGTCAAATACATGGGAAAAATAGTGAAAAAAATAATTTGACGGTTTTTCGGTCAAAATTATCTTTTTTCTATTTTTTACTCGTTTTTTACAAGTGATATAACACCATAAGAAATGGCGGGAATTTTTTTTATTTATTTTTTTTAAATTTTCAATTTTTTTTTTTTTTTTTTTACTTTAATTGGATTTTTCAAAAAGCCAATGCCGGAAACTTTATAAAAATAATCAAAATGTGGTCAGTTTGGATACGGGGGCAAATTTCCCCCTGACATGATTTCGATCACGAACCCTTCACTGCATGATGTTTTCTTTCAGCCAGTTTTTTTTTTTTTTTTTTTTTTTTTTTTTTTTTTTTTTAGCTCAAAACATACCTTCTCCCGCGTTGATCCACCCTGCGCCAAAGGCATATCTCAAAACCTGTATTGTATATGAGCGTTTGAAGAATTTGTTCCACCGGTGGAACTTCATGCAGCGAAGGGTTAATTCAATAGCTTCAAATAAGTTAGGCTAGCTCGTGGTTTTTTTTACGGGCATTTATCAGCAATCTTTTAGGGAGAAAAAATATAAAAAAATCTTTGATTTCCAGAAAAATGTATTTGTCAATCTACTGTGCGTGTGACTGACAAAACAACCATTCGCCGCAACTAAAATTTTGCATACCTGCTGCGTTTTGTAAATTGTATTTTTAAACGCTCTGACATTAGAATGAGTATCAGCGAGGACGTAAGAATACGTTCAAGGAAATTGGAGAATTAAAAATTCATCAATGAGGTATTGTAGAGGATTTCTTTTCTCTCCCTCTCTCTTCTACGGACGGCAACTGAACTAATAAGAAGCCCTCTCAATTTCAAACTCGTTCGAGTTCAATTTCTGGAGCGTTATTGAGGCGGTAGTTAGGATTAGGGCCCAAAAAACATTGGGTACACTTTAAATATGAAATCTAAATGATATCTTAACGTTTTTTTCCCCGGAAAGAGCACCCCTGATGTTTTTCGTAGCTTTTTTTTCTAGCCACCGCTCCAATTTTCAGACCGAAGTTTCTGCTTAATATTCATAAGTCGAACGCAGTCTTGCAAATCAGTTAAGTCCCGAGTGTAATGTTTCACTGTGTAACCACATTTCCAGGGGATTCTTCTTCGTTTAAATTGAGGCCCCCAAGAGGACAGGTATGCTTTCTCTAAGGAGCTAGTTCTGTGGCCGCATTAACATTTCTTCGCTAGAGCACTTATCATGTTTCATGGACCTTTCCTCTGGAGACTGCCTCAACTCCTCATTTGGTACTGTTTTCACTCGTGCCGGCCGCCAGCCGCTGGAATTTGGAGATATCAAGTCTTCCAAGAGAAACGAAAGCCTTTCTTTTTCGAGTTTCTGAATGTGAAACATGCTGATTGCATTGCGACGGTTAGATTGTTCCAGTAATTGTGCCGTATGAAATTAACCAATCAAAAGCTAGTTCGCGACAGAGTATTAAAATTAACGGACCACGCGCTGGTTCCCTCAATGCATTTTAAATTAATACATTTCTAAAATTGGTCCACTTAATGCTTCGGAACCAAGTTGAGGTAAAGCCTTTATCGAAGGCAAATCGAAGGGTCCGTTTATCGAAGGCAAATTAATCGATTTACGAATCCTATTTGTTCAGAATAGATTTACATACGTAACAGTGCATTTCAGCCACAATTTCAGTTTCGGGGTTTGCAATTGTTTCAACATCGACGGATCTTATATGCTTTGTCACTCTGCGTATTTATCAGTTAACCCATATATGCCCATTGGGTCGTTAACGACACACTTTAAATGTTTTTTTGGGACCAAATTACAGTAAATTTAGGCCAATTTAACTCAAAAATCAATGTTGTTACCATTCAGCACCTATAATTTGGCTGGACAAGAAAATTTCACAATTTTTTTTAAAATTTTTTTAACTCTAAGGTGGTGTTTTTTGAGAAAAACACCAAAAAACACCCAACATGTTCAAAAAAAGTTGGACATATATGGGTTAATTTACAATTTTTATCAATGGCTTTATTTAGATGTCATCTTGGTACTAATATCTAGGCATAATGGAATCGGAAACTCACTTAAAACGAGACGTTAAAAAGAATCCCGCTAAGGCATTCCTCCAAAAGAGGGAATTGTGGAACAAACGTCACGACAACATCTGGTTTTTACTTACATTAAAACAAAAAAATACTACAAAGGTTGATATTGCGACTCAATAAGTAAGCCCCATTATTCTGCTTGAGCCGCTCTAAAATTTTTATTTTTAATCTGCAGTTTTATTGGCGACTTTTTTCAGATGCTATTTAGTACTATTATCGACGCGCCATACCAATAATGTACTTAAAACGAAAGGTTAAAAGACTTCTATCATGATCCAATTGAAGTGTCTTTGTGCAATTACCCCCCTCCCCCAGTCTTTACCCTAAGGTAACAGCAATAACATTTCAACCTTAGTTCCAACCGAAATGGGTTCGTTCCGAACATTTCAACGATTTTTAAAGTATGGTGACGCAAAACTTACGATGAGCTCGCTTAAAACTTCTAAAATCTTCCCATAAAAAAAGAATACAACTCGATGAAACAAGAAATAACAACAATAGCTAATAATGAAAGGTTATTAAAATCCGACCATTTTTATTTATTTTGTAAATCATTGACGGTGTGCGCCAATCGATACGAAATAAGATATAGCGCGCAGCTCCGCGCGCTTTGCTGGCCGCGCCAATGAACGGAGTCGAGTATCGAAGATGCATCTTAACCTACTTATCGGAGTTGGAATTGCATCGTTTGTAATTGAAGGCGTTTTGTCCAGCATAGATAAGCAGAGGTTTCGGTATTCGGTAGTTTCTGTTTCTGCCATGCGTTTAATTTTTGCCGGTATTTCGTAACGTGAGAGACTCGCACAAAATCGGACCACGGTTTCGTAATTACTTCTTCAAGCCCGAGTGAAAGCTTTAACATTTACAATGTTAGGTACGATTCTAAAGTGATCTCCACCAAATCGGATCCAGTTCACTGGAGTACACATAAATATTACATTCATTCGGTCTATCAAAGTTGAATGGGTTTTAGTGACTTTGAACCGAGTAGAAATGATTTCGTAATAATATCTTCTCAAATAAAATGTCACTGCTCTTACGTATATTTACCCGTTACTAAAAATGAGTTCCAGCTATAGTGCTATGGAAAAAGTAAACCGAAGTCATGCGATTTTGCCTTTGAAAATCAATTTTGCCCCATGGGTAAAACAGGTTTTCCTTGGCACATGCAGTATGGTGTGTAAGTCAATATCTAATATCTATGGAAAGCTAAAATTTCAAAATTTTGGTATAAAAATGTAGTTGTAAAATGTTGCGGATGATGGGACAGTTTATGATGGAATGAAGACTATCTTTATCAGTGGCAAAGCGTGCTATCTGAAAACGCAGCATTCCATCCATTTGAACCCATATAAAAGGTCGAATTCCGTAATCTTCGACTCATAGATTCGATATTCTTCATGGGTTTAAATGAAAAAAATGCAACGTTGCCAGACTACACGTTTTGCCACTGAGCCTCATGTTTCTTTGTTTATTTCCCTGTCTCACTTTCCCGTGTGGCATTCCTTTTCAAGAAAAGAAAAGGAAAGGAAAGGAAAGGGGAAAAAAAATAAAAGAAAAGGAAAGAAAAGAAAAGAAAAGAAAAGAAAAGAAAAGAAAAGAAAAGAAAAGAAAAGAAAAGAAAAGAAAAGAAAAGAAAAGAAAAGAAAAGAAAAGTGAAAAAAAAACCTGAATAAAATCTAACAAATCAATTATTTTCTGAATTAACTCGTTATGGAGACAACGTATTATCGGACGGGTGGCAAGAGTGTAGAACACAACTATTTCACAGGGGCGGACTGGGCCGGGGTCCGGGATGCTGCAGCACCCCGGGCCCCTCCATGTCCGCTCCCCTCCTCTCTGGACCAGTACATAGTTCGGGCCCCTTTCCCCAAATCCCGGGCCCCAGCACCCCGGGCCTTTTTGCCCCAGTCCGCCACTGCTATTTCATGATAGTCAGAGAAGGGCTGCACATTGCACAATTGAACAATAAAGGGTTGACCTTTACTGCGTCATGTGAGCCTCGTTGTATTTGTGCGAATAGAGAATTTTGATCTTGCGTTACATTTTGATTATGCGAAAAGCTCTGTCCGTATCAGTTACCACCCGAAGCAACTTTGCTTTGTAAACGAACGCTGACAAATTTAAGCTTGACGCTGATAACTAAGCACCGGGAAATTTTGGGATTCCTCGGTCATGATTATAAAGAAAGTATCAAAGCTCTAGGAATCCTGCTTCTATATGTTTTTGACATTCGTTTAAGAATTTTGAAGTTATTCAGGGACGTTTTTACTAGTACCTATGTGTGACAGTCATTTTGTGTGAAGTGCATATAAGAGCCGCTTTGAAATAAACGAATTGTATTGTAATCATTTTCAAGACAGTGTTGTCACATATAATTTAGATATTTAAAGACTCATCGAATGAATTTAAGAATGGCGGACGAGTTAGTTACCAACTGACCTGTAAACTGAGTTTTTCATAAGCGCCATTTTCAGCTAATATGTCCATAAAAAAAGTTTGATACCATACCTGGGGGGGGGGGGGTTGTGAAAGATCAAGTCGGGATAGGTTCCATTGTAGCCATTGATGGTAGAAATTATCTCAATATCTTATTTAACAGAATGTACAATTCGGATAATTTCTGTCATAGATGGTAACACTGTTTGGCTCATATTTGAATCGTATCGCATCGACTCTTATTATTATAATTTAATTGTATTATATTTTAATTTAATTATTATTATTAAACTCCCAAACTATCTATTATATACTTGATTCGCAAACCAATGCGACGCAATAATCATCCGTGAGTTTTCTCTTAAGGAAGCTGAATCCAAACAAAAAAATAAGGCAAAGAAAAGAAAAGAAAGAAAAAAAAAATCCAATCATCGATTAAAATTAGATGTATGCCGTCATTTCCCTCATGTTGGTATACCCGGCTTTACTTCTTTGCGATTCAAATTGTACCGTACGACCCGGTAGTAGCTACAACCGTATACCACTGCACAACCACAAATATAACCCCTGAGTTTTAAGTAGATTCCATGAATCTACTTATTGCGGAGGGTGCGATGTTGGATTTTTCGGGAAATTTTATCAAATGAGCACGTTTCATGGTCCCCTGAGTGAGAAAATACCACTCGTTGAAAATTGTATATATATATATATATATATATATATATATATATTTATATGTATGTTTCAGCCAGTTTTACCGTTTTTATGTACCACGATCCTGTTCGTAATTTTTGGTTTTTGTTCTTGAAATTTTTCTCAACTATTTGTTGGGTTGATTTCTTGGATGAGTTCGAAGATGGTGTAAATCCGATTGTTAGTTTTCGCGCTATGGGCCGTGTTTGAGTCGTGAAATGTGTTTTTGACGTTTGTTTTTAGGAGTGTTTGTATTGAGCTTTTTTTTTGGGAAAATTTATGTTAACCGTTTTGTTACGCAACTTTTTTACTTGAGTCATTTTTTTGTGTTTTGCGTTGTAAGCGAGTTAAAGTGATGTGTTTTTCGGGTTTTTTGGCAGTGTTTTTATATGAAGAAATTGTTTTTTTGGTTCAAAAATTTCAGTATATATCGTGGAGGATGTTTTTAGTTCATATGCTCCATCCCTTAAATTTTCCTTGTGTTTTACGTGTTTTAGGAGCTATTTAGTTTCTTATGGGATTTTACATGTGAAAGACAAGGATAGAGTATTGGTATAATTGCTCGTTCTTTGTTTTACACGTGCACTGTTGCTTAGGTACGTTATTTATTTATTTTCTTGTTTGATCAGCTGCTCTTATTCAGATTTATTCCTCATTAGCGTTACAAAGATTACACATTTTTCTATCTTGGTACTATAATCTTTTTCTCATGGGTATTTTTATTTAAATGTTGAACAGCTGATAAAAAAAAAAAAAAAAAAATGGAATAATTCAAAGAAAATCATAACATAACCTATTTATTGAAATTTGTGAAAAACTTATATAACCTAGCTTTTATTTCTCACTTGCATTGTAAAGATTACACATTTCTCTATTGGTAATATAATCTTTTTCACAATAATATTTGGATTTTGAGCAGCTGATGAAATAAAAAAAAAATTTAACGAAAATTATAACCTATATGTAAATTTTTGAAAAAATGATGTAACCAAGCATGGAATCTACTTCGTCTTACCGGCCTGCCGGGAGGCAGGCCGGCAGGCCGGTAAATATAACCCCTGAGTTTTTTTTTGTTTTTGTTTTTTTTTTTTTTTTTTGCTTTTTTAATGGCTTATGCTCCAATTGAGGAGCCTACAGCCAACTATAGACAGAAGTAGTGAATCGAGGGGACTGACAATGAGTTCCATCCATGTCCTTCCGAAGCGACAAGATTCGAGTCCATCAAATCTTCTCGCCTCGGCCGGGACTCGAACCCGCGCGGGACCTTCGGGTTAGTGACCGGTTGCGCTGACCACCAGACCACGGAGGCCGACAACCCTTGAGCTTTTGTCTCTGTTAAAAGGTTAACTTTATCAATCATTTTTATAGGTGCAGAAAAGTGTGCGGGCCCACTTACAATATTCAGCAAGTCAAAAAACATGTTGCCTTGCCTTAGTGACCGTTTGTAAGCTCACTACGCAAAATATTTCCGATAGCTTTCGGCAACCGCGCCGGCTGAAACATTTCAACGTTTTGAAAAATAATTTGTCAAAAACAGAGGCACGATTCGGTATGCAATTAGGATAGGCCTCGGCTCACTACGGGGCCAGGCAGGGCCCTATATTCTCCGAATTTCTCTGACAGAGCGCGAATTGTTCTCTCGCCTGTCATCCCGTCTGAAAATTGTCCCGAAGCCAGCTCTGCTCCCAAAAAGAGTTCTTATGCCTCTCTCTTTTTATTTCCCTTCATATTTCTCTCCCACCCGCACCCTGAGGTCGAACCATTCGCCGTCAAAAGAAACGCACCCGTCTTGTTTACATACTATTCCGACATGTTTTACGTGTAGTAGTGGTATTCTCTTGTTTGTTTTGTATTTTTCCTTCCAATTTTGTAATATATACTTTGTTTCAGGAAACGGTTCGGATGGCAGGTTCTAGTTCACAAAAAAAAAAATAACTCTGAGCAACAGCCCGTCTGTCCCCGGATGAAACCTATTTTATTCGATCCCATGGGTGCCAAAACAAAGGAAAATCACCGTCAGAACCCCACATCTTGGGCGGGAGGACTTAAAACCCGCTATATTTGAATTTTCGTACATTTTGTGTACCTTCGATCGATTTTTCCAATTTTTCGGCGCAAAAACCAATCGAACGAAAAAATCTTATTAATGTATCTGAAAATAAAGCAATAATAAAAATGACGATGAATACACTAAAAAATTACAAAATTAACTCTCAGAAGCTGTACCCAAACATCGCATGGGAGATTCCTGTCTGTAATCTGTCACTTTCTCTACGAAAACAAAGAGATACGTCTCAAATTAGATAGGAATCTCCCGTTGTACCTGCGAAGCTTCTCCATTAAGCCCAACTCTGAGAGTGAACTTCACGGAAAAAAAAGATTAGTGAAAATAACCATACGGATACTTGATTTTGGCACCTGCTAGATGTTATGGTAAACTTGACCAGAAGTATGGTACCTTTACCGATTCTTTGAGTAAATTCGACATGCGATCAGGTAACATCACCTAATATCTAGTCAAAACATAGTATAATTCTGGTTAACATTACCATAACATCTAGCAGGTGCCAAAATCAGGTATCCTTATGGTTGATTTCACCGTAGTTTTTTTCCGTGTTTGTAACTTTTTAGTGTATTCATTGTCATTTATACAGGTTTTTTGGGGAAAATGAATTGCTCAATCACGTGTAGAAAAAGTTTGTAAGAGCCCCATTATTCCTTTCCTTCATTATCTTTTAACTTGGCACCACTGGGCTGCGCAGGGGAAGCACCTCTTTTGATTGACTCCCCCCTCTCCCCCCACCCCTATCCGGCCGAGGTCTGTCCCCATCAGAGCCGAATGTGCAATGTTTGTGTTTGTATTTCGCTGAACCCACGAGTCATTAAACACTGAAACGCTCGGAGGACGACGCGAGGCACATTTTCGATGCTATGCGGTTTTCTGATGCCGCGCGGAGACGAGTCACGAGAGCGCCGTGCACTTTAGGCATCAAGCAATGCACCGGAACGGGAACGGATTTCAGGAGACGCCCTACGCTCATAATTCACACGGCTCCATTCCGCAGGGGAAAGGGTGGAGGGGCTGGAGAGGAAAGTGGAGGTGACACGGGCAAGTGGGGAGGTTTTTGCCGCGAGCTGACCGACCGTGGCCATAGGTGTGACCCGGATTTAAATACCGTTGTTTGTTTGGTTTTATGTCGAGCCGAGAGTAATGACATTTGTGGTCGCCACGTTGGATTTATGACGGTCATTCGCGGGCGGACAAACCGTTGCGATGCAATGGTTCGGAGCAGGCAGGAAAGGTATAGGTAAGCGGAATGCAAGGTAGATGGAGAACAGGTGTATGGTCAACACTCTGAGGTTGGCTCTGATTGGTTGTGAAAAAAAAGCGACTCCACCGCCATTTTTCTGACCGTGCGATTCAAATTTAGAAACCACATCTTGAAAAAGAAAATAAACAACGTAAGTGACGATGTTAATCCATTCTATGTATAGTCACAACATTAAAAGTTAAAGATAAAACTTACATTGCATTGTTCAAATAAATAAAGTATTGCTTCAGATAAACTTCCCCTTCAAACCTATCCTCAAACAACAATACAAGATGCACGAAGTAAATAGGAGGCAAGATGGCGACGAAGTCGATTTTTTCCAAGTGGCCAAGCCCCCTGAGCTGAGTGTTGTCCATAGCTGTTCTCCATTGAGCGGAATGGGTACTACATTGGTTCTTTGGATTGATTCTTTTGTAAAATTTGAGATTTTTTTCTCTTTTTTTTTCACTTTTTATTTTTTATTAAGCTGGGCGATACAAATCCAGCAGGCTGATTATTGTTTACTTTTATCTACATTAAACCGATAGTAAAGACGGTCTGTGAGTAACGCTAAATTGGTCGAACATTGTTAAACTTGGCCATTGTTATGCTACCCATAGTTAAGTTTCCCGTTTGCCATAGGTAGTTATAGGCTACTCATGGGGAGCTGTTAAAAACGGGTAAATTTAAGTATGGTTCCCATATAGAAACAGCTAAATCTCGCAATTCTAGACCAATAGCGTCACTCATAGACACTAGACAGTCTTAATTATCAGTTTAGCTTAAAAGTAAACGATCAGCCCGCAGGTGGAGTAACGATCATTTTACATCTAAACTTATGTTAACTTATTACTAGGACATAACCCAACGTTACAGGTTACGCTTTCTTTTTTGAATCAAAGTATATTCATGAATGAAAACTTAAATGAATGACTATCTTAGTATAGATAGGCACATAAATGCAAGTTGATTTACAAGTAAATGTAAACAAGTAAATATAAGTAATAATGCATAGTGAAATAGAGTATTTTGATGGAAAGAGAAATGCGCTCGCGCAGTCGGTCATCCATTGACAGATTTCGCAAATGAGTGCGATGACTCACTTGAAGCACCGCGAGTCCGAAATCGCATGAATCTTTAAAATCACGTATGACAGAAGTACGACGCATTTAATTGGAGTTTATCCATCAGTTAACTTTACTTTCATGGCGTTTTCATCACGTGTCTCACTGTCGCCTCTCTGTTTCTATCCAATTAGTACTTTTGTTCTAGGAAGCCGCCCCCCCCCCCCCCCCCCCGACAAGCTCCCCTCAGTCTGTTAACGCTCTCACTCGGGTCTATAAAATATCATACCTGATTCCTTGGTCTCGTCTCGCAGACAGAGCGTTTCATTATTTATATAATTAATAAAAATACCCCCTCCCTCTCCGCACCCCTCTCCCCAATTTACACTTTCTTCATTCGCGTAGCAGTAATCTGAAAAGACGGAAGGAAGATGTATCTTTTTTTGGCAGTGTTGCCAAAGTTCGGGTGAAACTCTGTTAATTTTACATTCTTTTAAATGGGGGGGGGGGATGCGAACTAAAGCCGTTCATCTGGCAACACTGCGTGTAAAGAGAGGAAAAGGTTGGAATATCGATGGAGAAAAAGATGGCTACCGCTGTACAGCGATCTTTAGGAGAATTTTTCAATTCATCGATGATTCCACCGGTTGACACAAATACTGCACAACGCAGTTCAGCAAAGTATGACTTATAACGCACAAAAATAGATACGCTGATCAGTAATATTTTTCGACTGATGGAATCATCGGTGAATTTCAAAATTCCATCTAATTATCGGTGGCCGAATAGATTATGGATCAGAGAATTTTCTTGGATTACAGATAAGCTGCTGACCTGGGCTTCGTGAGTGTTTTCCGTCATCCGATGGAATCATCGGTGAATTAATAAAATGTTTTTTAAGAACCGCAGGAAACGGCAGCCCTGGAAAAAAAGTATCTGAGACACGAACTAAAAACAAAGGGCAATCAACTGCGGGTTGCGGTTGGCTCTACATGGGTCAGTTGCCCTTTCAACAGATTTCACTTTTGATGCTTGATTTTATCCATGTATGAATTATGAAATGCAAAGAAATTTACTGCAGTAGCAATTCCATCGTGATCCGATCGATATCGATCTATGGCAACGGACTTTTAAAAATTATGTTTCATGACGTAAATCTTTGTCAAATTATAGATCTCACTTCTTTATACAACATGCATTAAAATCGATAATCTTTAAATTAACGAATGTAAGTCTCACTTTTCTGTGTTGGAAGACACTCTATTTTGAATACCAATAAAATGTTGAAAGGGTCTGAATTGTTATGTTTTTTTATGAAGAAAATGAGAGTACAAACAAAAAAAGTTTGTTCCGGAGATGAGGTTTTGGCCCAAAATACATTGTTTAAAATGGGAATTCCACTTAGTGACGTCACTACGCACACGATTTTATACAAATGTTTACACGTGCGTATTTCCAAAACTGGGACACTTAGAAACAAACAAAAGGCACCATTGTTCTCAACTCATCAAGCACTATCATTTTCTTTATAAAAAACACAACATTTCAGACCCTTGCAATTTCCCCATTAGACAAAATTTCCTGTAATCTGATAAACTCTTCGGAGTTCGAGAGAGCGTTTTGCTCTAAAATTTAAATATTTATACTTTTGAAATATTCAGAGTTCTCGTGATATTTGCGTTTTATCAAAAATAAATCATTTCTCGCCGCTCTACGACTTACTGTTACTTCAATCCGAACTAATGCCCCCGCCGACCCGCTACTTCCTGACATTGCCTTGGGGTGCGGTGGTTTATGCTCTTCATTATCCTCTTGATTTTGTAAATAAATTAAAAATAAATTAGTGCGCGTGTGAAACAGTGGTGGCGAATCATTTCCATGCACCGCCAAGTAAATGATATCCTCTCATTCCTTTTGGTAGGTCCTGTTCCTCGACGCCTTTCCTCTCCTTCTTTCCTTCCTTACTTTTACGAAAAAGAAAAAAAAAACCGTCTCTGGTTTTTCCGCAAGTTCCATAAAAAGAATCTTTTTCTTTATTAATTTAAAAAGCAGGTAATATATCTTGTGATTTATTAGGAGGGAAGTTGTTACAACGAGTGATTTTCCTCCCCCTCCAGTAATGCTTAAACCTCCAAGGGTGGAGATTTATTGCATCGTCGCAAAAGAGTGCTTGAGAGAAAGTTATATGCTGTTTCAAGTCTATGTTATTCATAGCGTTGAACAGGAAAATGAGAGGAATGAAAAATTCTGGTAATTTGATAAGATCCTAGCATTATTGCAAGAGAAATCGCTTCGTGTCATCAAAACAAGTTTTGGTTATTTTCTCAGAGTTATATGTGTATAGTGGTCATTTCATAAGAGTTTGCCGTTTACAGCTGTTTCTACACATGCGTGGAGGGGCATATTTTTGTATTCTGCGCAGGTTGTCATGACCAAAATCCACACGAAAAAGGTGCATTACACGTGTTGCGCAGAAGACGGAAATACACCCCTCCACGCATGTGTACCCTCTCGCATTCACCGTTCCGAAGCTCCGTTCCAGCATCGAGAAGTATTGCTCTCGGATCACTTGTCGGCTCGATTGCACCAATCCTGTGTCTCCCTGAACTCGCGTGATTTCTCTTTTGGCGGGAAACTTGTGTCCAGGTTAGGTTAGGTTAGGTTAGGATATAGGTTAGGTTAGGATTTTAGAATAACATTGCATTTTAATTATAACTCGGACACTAAAGATTTTTTTTTTTTATTGTTCTCCGAGTAATGGGGCAGTTGCAAGGGTCTGAAATGTTGTGTTTTTTATGAAGAAAATGAAAGTACTTGCTGAGCTGAGAGCATAGATACCTTTGGTTTCTAATTAAGTCCCATTGTTCCGGAGATAAGATTTTGGCCCAAAATACATTGTTTTAAATGGGAATTCCGCGTAGTGACGTCACTACACATACGAATTTTTGCAACTTTGCACGTGTATATCTCCAAAACCAAGACACTTAGGAAAAAACCAAAGCCACAATTGTTCTCAGCTTATCGAGTATTATCATTTTCTATAAAAAAAACACAACATTTTAGACCCTTGCAACTGCCCCATTCTAAACACACTTGTATCCTACCGGTTCATTAGATTTAGCGAGTTAAAATTTATTTAGTACATTTAAAATTTCGAATACATAATATAGTAATATAACCAGAGGCACAACACACACATTTTCTAGGGGGCACGCCTTTGAATTTTTAAATTTGAAGCGTTGCAGGAAAAAATTTAGGGCTGTTTTTTGTTGAAAAAAGGCATAACTTGCAAGGCTTTTATCAGGGAGGGGGCGCAATATGTGAAGCACAGAAAGTCTAGGACTTTTCCCAGAAAATTATTCTGTTAAAATCAGAATATAGTCATGGTACCAGAATTTCCTCAAAAGTTTCATGAGATGTGATACATGCCGTAGAAACATTAGAAATTCTGCGATGTAAGCACCATACCTAACCTTGGTTTACATAATATCTTTGTGAGTTTGGTATTTTTGCTATCTCTTTTTTTTCAATGTATAAAAATATTCGTCGTATGGCTTATGAAGGAGAAGGAGGTTTAAAAATAGGGGATGAAAAGAGATTAGTTTGCGGCCACTTTTCCGAGAAAACAGCTATAGAAATCCACTTCTTCTTCCTAACCCATCACGCCGATACCGTCACTTAGTTCCGGGTAGTCTGTGAATGTGTTAAAAACTTTTACGGCCAGACAAACGACTAAATAATCACAAAATACTTACAAAAAAGGGCGAGGAGAAGATACAGAATGAGGCGGCGCAGCGTGGTTTCTCCAAAATAGAGTATCCAGTACAATCTCCGATCGTATTTAAATTAAAATTACGCCATTTCCTCTGTCATAGCACTATTGTTACGTCCGCTTAGAAAAAGCCGAGCGTGTGCACAGTGTCTCAAAGTTCCTTTTTAATCTAATACGCTCGCGAAAGTTGTGAAGCACGAATAAAAGTTGGAAGTTTTGTCACCATGGCGAGGAGGCGCAGCTCAGCTCGGCGGCTGCTCTAGGAAGTCGCCGTAGTTTTAACATACAAGGTGAACAAAAGTTACGCACAACCCTTCCATTTCATTTTTTGAAAATGGTGTTGTTGCAAACTATTTCTACGGATGAATAAAGTGTTGATATTTCTGTAAAATTAAGCTAAAATAATGATGGCTACATTAATAACTTTCAAAATCCATTTGCGCCAACTTCAGAAAAACTTTAGAAAAGTGAAGCGATAGTGAGAACAAAACGAAAGTAGCTACAATAAGGTCACACAGCTGAAGCTCTATCTTATATTTGTCAGTAATTTCATGCTGGAAAAGGAGATATTTTGTGTGAATCATCACTCTTGCAGCCAGTCACTCGACGACTCTTCTTTGCAAGCACAGAGAAAGTGACAAATCAGATAGGAGCATCGCAACATGATCCCTGCGTTCGAAAGAAAGGGAGTCAGAATGAAGTGTCGACATAAATTGAACGCCCCCCCCCCTCCGGGAGTTTTTTCGTAATACACTCTTGGACAGGAGGAGAGCTATAGGAAAAATATTGAAGGAGGGCTGCGCAATAACTTCTTTACCATTCTATACGAGCTGAGGGTCGCATAACAATTTAACTCGTCTTCGGTGAAAGTCGAGGTTATCTTTTTCCGGTGCGCGACGCAGCAGGCGGGAGGGCAAAAAGAGTGCTCCTCCCGCTGAAATTATGTCCTAAGTGGATATTAATACGCTGAAGTTTTCAGTTTTATTCTTTCATTTCTTGATATGATTACAAAAACTCCCCGGCCTCCACTTCTGTCTCCGACCTCCGACCGTAGTCCCCCCTCCTCAAACCGAAAACCCTCCCTTTCCTTCTATCAACTTCTTTATAAGAACAATAGATTTGTCAAGCGTCTTGCATTAACACAATCAAGTTGAATGTATAGTCTTGTATTGTGACTTTTCTTCCCCGGCAACGATGCGATGGGAACTTTTGGTGAACTGAAGCTAAGAAACGTTAGACTCCAGAGAGCGCGCATCTAGCATCTATATCAGTTCTACTTTTGAGTGCTTCAAGTGTGACACGTCACAGTGGAAGGAACTCAACTTTATTCAGAGTCACTATATCACTGGCGCAACCAGGATCTCTTCTCTCTCATTTCCCATTTGAATGTATAAGTAGGAAAAGGACAGAAAGAGGGGGTTTTATCCCGTTGTCCATCCTTATCTAGCATACGTTTTTTAATGGAGGAAAGAGAGAGATGAAGAAACTCTCGGTGCGCTACTGCATTTATAAAATAGTTAGAACAAGGAATAGAAAAACTATGATAAAGTACCGCACTGTTGGACTCGTATCAAGTGGCATCGATCGTGCAATGTATTGAAACCATGCTACTTTGCCATTCAAAACTATACGAAAGTATCGAAATCTTGGGGGTGCAAATTCACCTGAAGATCGATTGTTTCACCTAGAATTAAATGGAAAAATACGTTGTTACCACATTCCACGAGCCGCCACTGCCCGTGTCCAATGGATACTATCCATCACTAAGAAATGTTGACAGTCTAGAAAGCAAAAATGGGGCTCTTGCAAACTTTTGCTATAAGCAAATAAATAGTCCAACCTAACGTAAAGACCGGCAAAAATCACGAAAATCACACTAAGAAAGTCTAAAATTCAGTAATAAACTCACATAACTGCTATAACAGCAAGATGATAATGGCGGTTTGACGCAGGTATCATGGGAGATTCCTGTCTATATGTCACTTTCTCTACGGAAACACACAGATATGTCTCAATTTAGATAGGAATCTCCCATGATACCTGCGTCTCTCAGCCATTATGCCCGATTCTGAGAGTGACTTTCGTGATTTTTTAGTGTACTCATCGTCATTTTTACAGGTTTTTAAGCAAGAATCAACGCTTCAATCCCCTATAGCAAATGTTTGCAAGAGCTCCATTGCAGAGCTGGCAGATATCAATGATTTCTTTTGCTCAATTGCACTTACTGTTCTACGCCGGTGGAAACTATGGATATTTTGTTTTAAATTTGTTGGAAATCCTTGATTGCAGTTGCGTTTTGTGCATTCTTGCAGCGTTTCGTGTTTTCCATTGATTCCTTTTATTACCACGTTAAGGTTAAACAAAGCTTTATCGCGCTCTTTCGAAGAAAT
This sequence comes from Trialeurodes vaporariorum, assembly GCA_011764245.1. NCBI lineage: Eukaryota > Metazoa > Arthropoda > Insecta > Hemiptera > Aleyrodidae > Trialeurodes > Trialeurodes vaporariorum. The sequence goes on from VMOF01000035.1 coordinate 21,845,229, forward strand.
AGTTAAATATTCGTACTTAACGGTGATCATTTTGCATATCCCATTTATCGAAGGCGCTCGATGAAACAAGATTATGTAAATGTTAACGATTTGAAGAAGCCGTTCTTGCTGTCAATGAGAGATCGAGTTACGTTGACAAGCATAACTCGAGCGTGCTATTGAAAGGGTTGAACCCATTTAAATCCATGCAAAAAGGCATGCTATTCGGCAACAACGTTTTCCCCCATTTAAACGAATGCGAAACAATCGCTTCTCCAGGAGGCTGTTGGCGTCTTTAAGAATCGATTGTTTTACCAACCAATAAGTTTAAATGGTTCAATGACATGGTTGCCAAGTTGCACATTCTGCCACTGACACATCTTCAAAGTTGAAGGTGTTTTCACTATACTTATACCTACAACCAATTTAATTTTATCTTTTTCGCGATTTTAAATGGACGAAATGCGATGTTGTCAAATTGCACGAGTTGCCACTGCTTAAGTGTGTTCAAGTTGTGAGTAGCGCAACATTGCTCGTTGAGCCAATTTTATTGTGCGTAGTGGTTTGAGACTTTACCTCTTCAGGTGGAACCTTTCAGACACAAGAGCTGTTCATTTGAGAAAAAAATAAAAATGTAAAACAAATGGGCCACTTCTCCTTGTACTCCCTTAGGACTTTTTGACTTATTCTCCTCGGGTTCATGGGAACGTACCTATCCAACTCGGTTAGTTTTATTTACGGCCAAAGTAGCTGGACACTGTCAGAACTAACTCGCCTGTTATTGCGAACAAATTATTTTGAAATTGGGTAGTAACTTGTATTCAAGCAAAAAATCTGTAATTTAAGAAAACAAATTGTGTAATAAGACTGCTCGTAAGTCTAAAAAAGAAGAAAATAAGGAAGACCCAAGTTAGGAGGCGTTTAGATTTTTAACGATGTTCAAACTATACATTTTTCCCCCCTCAAGTTTTTTATTAATTTTAGACCAAACAAGTTTGCTTGATGAGTCTCAAAAAAAAAAAAAAATATAATGATAGGAAAAAAAGCGCAATTTCATTTTGAGATCTTTGACAAAAGAGATCATAGGTTGTTAATGCATTTTTAAATCACATTTCTATACCTCATTTTGAATTTGTTGGAGGCAACTAAATCTTATGTCCCTTGAGGGGCGTTAATTTTTTTTTCCAATCCTGTTGGTATAGAACTTTGAAATTATTTAAAATATAAATAAAAAATCCTGATGTATGCGGAAATTAAATAATGTAGCCACGGCTTCAAGCACCGCGTAATAGTTGCCGGCTGTTGACTGTTGCAGCTGTAGAGTGTAGAATCATGGACACACATTTTTGAGGTTAAACCTCCGACTCATCCATGTGTGAATGAAACAATCAACCTCGTCTCTTCCCTCAACCTCTTCATAGTCAACATATCCCCGTCCTTCGTTCATTCATGCAACCGTCCCATGCTGATAATATTAAACTGCGGTTTTCGAGTAGATTAACATTTTCACAAAAACAAACGCGGATGAAACAATATGGCAGCTCGCACAAAGGACTTAAAATCAGAAAAGATGAGAAATATTTAACTGTTTTTACATTAAATGATGCCTTGAAAAAATACCCGTTCTCGTCTTGGCGTTGCGCCAGAGATCACGAAGTATATCCTTGCACCACAGCATCTAAACTTTGGAGGTTAGGTCAAACAAAACTAGAGTATATCTCAGCCAAAAGAAACGATTTGCATAATCCGCTGAATGTTTATACCCGTTTGTGGTTTTTGATTATTTAAAGTCACATTTTAATTAATTAAAGTGACCTAAAATATTACGGCTCACTTTCAATAAATATTGTTGTTACTTAAGCTTAATCTGAATAGTTCGGGCTCAGGACATGCTTGTGATCCTGCCCAGCTAGCAGATCCTTGAAATATCCGAAGATAGACTGTGTGGATAGGTTTAGTGGTTTAGAAAACTGTGATTGGTGGAGAGTGGAGACTTTAGTATTGTAGTTGCCAAGCTAATCAAACTATGGAATAGATTGATCGATAATCAGATTTTCAAGACTGTCCGATAATCAATTAGATAAATTCTGTATTTTGATTATACTTGGCAATTATGTGACTCGTTTCAACCAATCACTATTTGCCATTTTGATCCAGTCCATCCAAAAGTCGGGAATTTCAAGGATCAACCTGCGACGGGACCCAAATCACTGATGTTAGCTTATGCTCAGAACACATTTGGCGTTGTTTGCTACTGGTATATAAATATCGCCCATTCTGATCGTGTCCAGAGTACGTCTTTTTTTTTTTTTTTTTTTTTTTTTTTTTCCAGCGCTAAAAATGAAAACCCACTTGTTGAGGCTACTTCATCTGAAGTCAACTGAAAACTCTCTATCCCTCTCCTTCCTAAAGAGTGATTATAACAAAAGTCCCCACTCAGAAGTTAGGGTGGTTGCCGCTTGAGATATTGAAGGAGCTTATTCTATTTACAGCACGATTTCAACCCAAGCCTCAAGATTGGTGTTCTTTAGTACTGCATTATTTATATAGATTATCAAATGGATAAAACCCTTTCATTTAATCCTTTTACACTTTTTGTATTCGCAGAGAAAATGGCAGAGGTAGAATATATCTTGAGGACTATTGTCAGTTATGAATTGAAGGCGTGTAGAATAATTTCAATTCTTATAGCTTCTGAGACCAAAATTGTTTTGATGACTGAAATTAGTCTATCGTGGAAAGTTCTTGATCGCTCGGCGAACGAAGACGACAAAGGGAGAGACGGACACGACAAAAGCGAACCATCAACACACAAGATTACAGTTTTACGTTTTACGAAATGACTCGCAACGATTAGTCGGTGGGGGGAGGGGGAGGGGGAGGGGGGGGAGGGCGTGCAAACACAGCAACTAAACTATACAGGAAACAATCATAACTTCACTCGAAACTAGTCCACAGCTTTTCCCTCTCCGGTTAATTTCCCGTCAAGCTGAACCAAAGGAGCTGTTGTTACCCATTCTTTTCTGCCGAGATGCTTGTCTTTCTGGAGGAGCTTTTAAAATTAACAGAGGATCATTAAAGTTTTGATATATGGAGTTGAATAAAAACTCCCGACACAATCCGTGAAGTATGCTCACAATTGTATCTATTATTTATACGGGGGTGCCAGGGTGCCTCCTCGAACAAAGACCAAAGCTTCATTCCTAATCTTCTCTCTGTCTCTCTCACCATTTTCTATTTCTCTGTCTCTTTTTGTGCCGTATTTCTCGTTCTCTCCAGACATTTTATACACCGCTACTCTACTATTGTTTACCTCAAGCGAGGTAACCTCTTGAATAATAATACCTCGCGCGAGGTCTACGATAGATACCTACGTATCAATTTTTCTTGAACGACATTCAAAGTAGATGAATACATAAGTAAATAGTTTAAACTGTATTAAAAGTTGTTGAAGTGACTTGCGAGAAATTAGTGAGCTACCATTGGTCATTATATAAGTACATAGGCCGCTCTGATGGCAGAGCTGCAAGATGTACGGCTTTAGGCCGCATATTTTCCATTAGTATCAATGTAAAATAAACGGGGTTTAAACTTAAATTTGGCAACACCGCACAACTCAGTCGATGAGGAGTAAAAGGAGAATGAGGAACTTATAGGAACGGACCGGAGTGTCGGCAAAGCGGCCGGTCCGCTATTCCAAAGCTCAGTTCTTTGACCAGAGGCGTCGCGTGCAATCTGGCAACGCTGCATTTTACACATTTAAGCCCATGAAAAATATCGATTCGACGGAGCGCACTGTGCACCTTCCACACATCGACCTTTTTCATGTATTTAAATCGTCAAAATGAAGTGTTGCTAGATTGCACTCGCCACCGCTGATGCATGGCTTTGACCATGACCGCAACGTTCTGAGACACATATTATTGTTGAAAACGATTGCCTTCTTTCAGTTGACTTTATAAACAATGAGGTACAGTGAAAATATTGTGACAGTAATCATCCAATTTATTTACTTATTGCTGTGCAACAACCACTACAGTTCTTATTTCTCCGAGTAGCTTTCGTGGCAATTTTACATGCATCTTTGCTCACTCACTCCATCCTTATGTTATGTTGTCTCTTTTTGTTCACCCTCTCCCCTTTTTCCACATCTTGAAAGCCGCAGAATGAATGAATGCGTAAATGATGTACACCGTATGCGTGCAAAGTGAGTATGTGTGTGTGTGCTTCGAAGAGATGAAGAAGGAGGGGGTGAAGAGAGTATGGTGAGAGGAATGGGCGGGGAGGGGGAGGGGAGCTGACGGCGATTTATCGTGCGAGAAAAACACGCTGCGGAGATTCCTCTCCTCAGCTCATTCGCACGGAGAGGAAAAGCGATATCGTCGAATGCTAATCTGTACTCCCCGGTGGAAGCACGTGAGGGGCGCAAAAGCCCGCGCATTTTTATTGCACTCGAGTTCCGGGGACAACGTTACGCTTGTGGAAATAGACGGGGGGATGATTGGGGGGTGGGGAAGTATGGCTGAAGATGTCATGTCACACAAAGTGGATCGAAACATGAAAATTTCTGGATATGCGAAAAAAAAAGGAGCAAGAACGAAAATCAATCTTATCAACAATATACTGCAAAATGAAGGCGCTTTTCCCTGCTAACCGTTGCGCACATTGTGCGTGTGTACTTTTCGTGACTCAAATGTTTACACTTAAATTTGTTTCTCTGTCACCCGAAAAATTATCAATGATGCTGTTTACATTCGTAGATTGTTATAAGTTAGAGTTAGTGAGATGAAAATACTCCGTATTATTACACGGAAAAAAAATGGCTGGCCAAGTTTGTGGTTGATTTTGGTCCGGACCATGAGGTGTGATAAACTCTATTAGACGCTTGGCTGAACTTTTCGAAAAATAGGTTGAATTTTACACGGTCGTTTGATGATGTTAATCAGAAGTCTATATAGTGGGGTTTAATGTACGGTATAAATGATGCCAAAACCATAACCACCAGCCTGGCTGAACTTCCCGAAAGTTAGGTCGGATTTACTCGATCGTTTGATGAAGATAATCAGAAAGTCTAGTGGGGTTTAACAAACCGTAAGTTTGATGCGAAAACCAACCACATACCAGTGGCGGCTCGTGCAATATGGCAACACTGTCGCCCTTCCATTTGATTGTGTATAAAACAATCGATTCGAAAGTGAAGCAGCGCTTCATCAGCAATCGATTGTCAAACATAGATTCAAATGGAGCGAAGGCATTGTTGCCAGATGGCACGAGCCGCCACTGCCACATACATACAATCATACATACACGTATATGGTAAATTTCACTGATAATTTCTGCCGTGCAAGGTGCAACCAAAAGTTTGATATAGTTGTGGCGATCCGCTTTGTCGGAGCGACCACTCACAATCAGTTGTATCAAAATAACTCGGATTTCTAGAAGAGTTGTGGTGTTGTCTTGCAGTCCGGACTCAACATTTTTGTCACAGTGAATAGAATTTTTTCCCCTTAAAGGAGGCGGGAAAAAAAAGGGATTTTGACTCAGTGTGAGTCGCCCGCATCTCACACGGTTTACCTCGAGCGTCCCCCGCTGCCCCCTTTTCCCTTACCCGCCACCCATGTGCACTTTCTCACACACATCTAGCAAGCGCGTTTGTGCGTAAAGCTCTTTTTTTTTCTTCTTCTTCTTCTTCTTCTTCTTCTTTTTTTTTCGCTTTACGATTTGTAAACGGGGTCGTTGTTGGCTCGGCGCAGCGGGCGTCGTCATGCCACCCCTATTTAATTCACTCTCTCGGTTAATTTCATCACAGTGTGGTTCCTCCATTCCTCAACGTGCAGCCCTCACAGTGAAAAAAAAAAAAAAAAAAAAAAAAAAAAAAAAAAAAAAAAAAAAAAAAAAAATTAGCCGAGACCTCACCTGTTTTGGAGATAAATGAAACGATTATTTTAGAGGATTTGGTATTTTTGGGCGTAGGGATACAGTAAACATGGATAGCTAATTTCAGAAACGGTTACAAGAATGTGTATTTTTCTACAGGGTGTTTCTAAAACTTAAGTCACCCTTTCTACCACGTATTTTTGAGGTCAAAATAAGACTTTTTTCCCCTATAAACATGTGTCCGAAAAATGCCCCCCTTTTGAGCTACAGCCCCCAAAGTTTTAAAAAAATTGTTGGTTTTTTTGGTATATCGACCATAATTATGAACCAAATGTCATGAAAATTGGTGTCCCCAGGTAATTTTACGTGTAGAATCCATTAATACCCTCGAGAGATTCAGAAGTGAGGTCTGACTGTATTTTTCATCAGGCAATATCATATCTTCAAAGACACACATTTTATGTTGCGGATTGGAAATTTGAAAAATGAAGAATGAAATCAGATGGAAAAAACTCTTAAAAAGATATTTAGCCCTCTTTATTTTGGTCGATACGACGCGTATTAAGCGAGATAATCGCTGCACAAGGTGGAAAAGTCAGCGCTTTTACTATAGCGGGCGGCGCGGCGCGGCGCACTATTGGCAAATTTTGGCCGTTTGGCGGTCATAAATCTGTAACTTTTTGAAAGTCAAAAGAATGACTTCAATCTCTCGGAACTGGTTCCCAAGCCTTTAAAGAGGTCAAAAATCAAGGCTGTGACCATAGATTTTGCACATAAGTGGAGGGGGGGGGGGAGTATTTACGATTTGAAGACGAAAATTCAGAGCTTGAAAAAATTGATTTATGACCGCCAAATGGTCAAAATTTGCCAATAGTGCGGCGGCCCGAAGTAGCAGAGGAGTGGCGGGTTGCATACTTACTGTCGCTCTTCATGGTAAAAGCGCTGACTTTTCCTCCTTGTGCAACGATTACCTTGCTTAATACGCGTCGTATCGACCAAAATAAAGAGGACTAAATATCTTTTTAAGAGTTTTTCCCATCTGATTTCAGTTTTTATTTTTCAAATTGCCAATCCGTTGCATAAAATTTGTGTCGTTGAAGGTATAAGATTGCCTGAAAAATACAGTCAGACCTCATTTCTGAATTTCTCGACGTCATTAATGGATTCTACACATAAAAGTACCCCGGGACACCAATTTTCATGACATTTGGCTCATAATTATGGTCAATATACCAAAAAAACACACAATTTTTTAAAACTTTGAGGGGCTGTAGCTCAAAAGGGGGGCATTTTCGGACACATGTTTACAGGGAAAAAAAGTCTTATTTTGACCTCAAAAATACGTGGTAGAAAGGATGACATAAGTTTTAAAAACACCCTGTATATTACACTACCAGTTTGAACATATGTGTGCTAGAGAGTGAAGAAATATAAAGGGAGAGGTAGTCTCGAGTCTTTCACCTCTATCTCTATTCTTTTCTAACAACTGTTCAAATAGGCGGAGGGAGAGAAACCAATTCCTAGCTCCACCCTTGCATGGCTCATTCAGTCTGATACAATCCAAACGCGGCTGCAATACAGTTGTTGTAAACAGGGAGTAAAATTCCTATGCAGTCCAAATTATACTTTTAATCTCGTTGTTTCAAATTGAATGACAACCAAGCGCTTGCAATAGGGCACTTGTAAGGTTTTGCTGTAGACGAATGAACTATATCAATTCTGAGGTAAAATGCTGCAAAAATAGCAATATTGAGATCATTAAAAGAGTCCAAAACTTCCTCACAGAGACAATTTAGCTCAAAGTTCAGATGAACCACCCAGCATCCGTGTTTGTTTTCACTTCGTACATATCTATCTCACCCCTAACAAAAGGAAGTAACCTCCGAATAAGGACATTTTTGTGCTGTTTTTCTTTTCTAATTTACTTCGCAACCCGTAACTGTATTTTTTCGGTGTCACCGCGTGTTCTTCGCAAAAAACTCTTAAATATTCTACCTTTAAATTCACAGTAAAACAAACAAATGTAGCTGTTTTTTACTGTCCCCATTTGTAGGTCATGTTCTTATGATTGGGGGTGCGGAATGTATGAAGTTAATATAGAGTGATGACACTTCTTCTTCATTTTGAGAGACTTGGCGCAACTCTCATAGTATATGTATATAGGGACTCTATCCCACATGACCCAGAACACGCCCTGAAAGTATAAAAAGTGTACCCCAAAGTCGATTTTCGGGCCCCGGACTAATACGTTTTCTCTCTGAATGGAGTGAGTTCAGACTTTTTAATGGATTCATTATTACTTTCGCAGAATTTTATATCACAATTGATGGTCTGTTTGCCTATACAACAAAACCTTAAAATGAGAGTATCATTTCACCTTTTCAGATATTTGCATTGTGCAAATATGGGAATCTATGATTTAATTAAAAGGAAAAACTCTCTTCATTGATTTTTTGCTTTATTTTTCTCATATTTATAGGCCTCGAACTTTGACATTCTTTAAGGCAGGTATTTTGGAATGACACGAAAAAGAACTTGTGAAGTTGATTCATAATGTATACTGCACCAGGGTCCCAGGCTCAGGGGCTTGCTTTGAGCTGAGGAAGAACGCGAATGAAAGCTGAAATAATAATAAAGCCATCGATGCATGGTTTTCAGTCAGAAATGGCGCTGCCAATACAATCAATATTGTTTTCAGTTTAACCTAACCTAACCCAACCTATTTTTGAGAGCGGAAAAGTTGAATAGTAACCACCAAATTGGTACTTACAATGAATCTAATATCTTTTTAATTTGTTCAAGCAGAATCATCATCCATTCCTGGAGAAAATTACAATTTTAACAACTACACAACTACTCCAAAAATGACTACAGCCATTGTTGGCCAACCGCATAGTCACTGTTGAAGCACGCTCTAGTGGCCAACTCGCTCAACAGCGTCGCTACGGATACAAAGAAGATCACTCATAAGGAAGAACCTAACCCTCCTCTCTACGTGAAGAGTGAGTCCAATAATCCATACAATTGATGTATAAAATACCAAATATCACTCATTTGAATTATATTTACCAGAAAAGGTGTTTCTGTCTGTTTTCATTGAATATATGAATTTAGTATTGTTGCTTGACGCAACAAAATGGTGACCTCGACGTGATCAATTATAATAACCTAAAAAGTTGTGCATAATAATAATGTATGAAGTGAGCGTTTCGCTCTCCATACAAATATTCGCAATTAACTTAAAGTGAAGTGAGCGTTTCGCTCTCCATACATTTATACCATAAAATTCTCACATGAAGTAAGCGTTCGCTTTCCATGGCTCCTAAAACTATTTGAAGTGAGCGTACGCTCTCCAAATAGACGTTGATAATTCTTTTATTTCAGGTTAAGTTCGTTTTATACTGCAAATTCATGAAGTAAGCGTTCGCTTTCCATGTACTTTGGACTCTTCGAAGTGAGCGGATGCTCTCCTAATAAATACTAGTCATTTCCTATTTAAGGTTAAGTTCGCCTCATAAATGCCCACAAAATCAGTTGCAGTGAGCGTTTCGCTCTCCAACTCACAAAATACAAAAATACTCAGAAGTGAGCGTTCGCTCTCCTGAGTTAAGACTTGTGTCAGGGGGTCGCTCCCCCCACAAGCAAATACACGGAGAACCGTTCAAAGACTTGCGGTAAGGCGGTAGCTCCCCACCCAAGCACACGCACCATTCTGAAAATCTTAGGAAATGAGGAATCTTAGGTTGCGATTCAAAAACCAATAAAATGGCTTAAAAAAGGCGAACTGAGTAATACCTTGAATAGTAAAAAAAAAAAAATAAATAAAGAATATAACGAACTTTCTAAAAAGCGAGGAATTGCCTCGTTCTTCCAGCGTCTTAACTCTCAAATATGACGACTAGAAAGAAGGTTTAATAAAATTAGTCAACATAAAAGAAGAATTGACTTCTCAGTTAAAGCTTTTGAGCACTACTTGAACTTTGTTTTTGTTGTTGTTGTTGTTTTAAAGTCAATCGACAGGAATCAAAATGGTTCAAAAGAGAAATCGAGATCCACCCGATCTTCTTCGTAGACAGTTCGCAGCTGTTCATGAGATGAAAAGAATCAATTCTGAAAATTACAACGCAAACGACCTTGAAGACTGAAATGGAATTCGCCCTATCGAACGAAGCTCGGATGTTCCTCAATAAAAATCAGCCATCGTCATCAGCTGATCGCTTGCATGAAATTCTAACCTCAAATGTGACATTTTTGAATTTACCCTCTCCTTAGTTGCCAAATTTCGACAAAGTTCAGTTTGCCAATGTTGACGTCTCCTAAGAAATTTGGGAAACTTATAAGCAGTGTCATCTTGAAATTTCATTATGTATTTAGAATTTTACAAAAGGACTTTTGAGATATAGCTCTACAAATGTTATCCTACAAGTTTAATTACAAAAAGAGTTTAATACCTTACTTAATGAAAACACTTTTAGCCTCGGGAGAAGAGACTTCCAAAATTAAAAGTCAATGATTTAGGAACTATCTATGACAAGGTGAATTAAACACTAAAATCTCACTAAATAATAAATTGACATCCAATCATGCGAATGCAAAATGATCCGAATGAGTATTTTATATGGGTGCTTTGCGGCACTTTGAGAAAATTGCCATTATAGTAAAGTACCGCCTTAAAGAAAAGAAATTCTTGATTTCTTAGAAAAGCGTGTTTGCTTTTTAAAACATCTTAGACCCAAAGTTTATTAACTTTGGATCATTCAATGAGGATTTACGAATTTTTAAAAGTGGGTCCGCGTCAAACTTTGACCTTCGATGTATCGAAAAAAGATATCGACTTCCGGTTTGTGTCAAAAGTCTTGGAATTTTATTAGTTTTCCAATCATCTGATTAAAATCGAAAGATTACACGCTTAGAAAAGCGTGTTTGTGTTTTGGAATCGTTGGAGAAAAATAGAAAACCCGATTCAAAATGTTCCCACATTTAAACATTCACAATTTAATAAAAAAAGAAAACGAACAAGCTCTCTTGGATTTGTTCAGGTTGAAAAAAGGCCAAAAAGAGAGAAAAAAAAAAAAAAAAAAAAAATTGCCGATCATTTCGCCCTATCGAAAAAGGTGCCAATATTGCAACGGCAATCGTCAGCTATTTTCCTGTCTAATCTTTGAAAAAAGTTGCTGTCCGTCATAATATTGTCAAAACTTTAATTCTTTGCAAACAGTGCCTCAAAAAGCATCTAGGTATGTCTGCAGCAAATCTGCTCGATTTGCTTCCAAAAATCATCATACTTTTTAGCATCTCGATACAAAGGAAGCAGCCAAAATAAACGAAGCAAATGACGAGATTCGAATGATTGATTTCTTTACGAGAAATAAATTTCCAGAGGCTGCTTTCGCTACACTAAAATCCTTTTATGTGAACGATTTTCTCGCGGGAGGATCGACTTCAGCTGATGAATTTGGGCGTCTAACCATTCAGGGCTACAAGAGAACAAAAACCATCCTCTAGTCTTATCTACAAATCATAAATTAACCCGTCTACTCTTCAACCAAGAACGCAAGCGTTTACCTTTCGTGCACCTCTAACCTTACTTCTTTCAAGTTTACGAGGAAAATTCTGGCCTTTACGAGGAAGAGATCTAATGAGAAAAACTTTCAATAAATGCTTAACTTGTTTCAAATCACAGCCTAAGTTCGTCGTTCAGAACATGGGACCCTTGCCAAAAGAGCGAGTCCAACCATCTAGACCGTTTTCTACCAGTGGCGTAGATTATGCCGGACCAATCTCGTTGAAGGGTTCGACTAAAAAAAGCGAACTGCATAAGGGTTATGTATGCGTGTTTGTCTGCTTTTCTACAAAGGCTTGTCACATTGAAATTGCCTCAAGTCTCACTTCCAGTGCGTTTCTTGCTGCCTTCCAACGTTTTATATCAAGAAGAGGAATTCCCAATCTCATTTTTTCAGACAACTCGCGAACCTTTCTCGGTGCAAGCAAGCATATTCAAAATGAATTGGATAAAACCTTCTTAAATATCCTCAAGGGAGAGAGCGTATCAAAATTTTGCGCTGATAGAAAAATTAAATGTGATTGGACCTTCTCTCCACCCTACTCTCCACATTTTGGTGGTTTGTGGGAGTCGGCCATAAAAAGTTTCAAGTTTCATTTTAAGAGAATCACATCCACGCAACGATTTTCATTTGAAAAAGCAAGCACGATAGCAGCCCGCATTGAGGCAGTCCTAAATTCTCGGCCGATTACTCCACTCTCTTCTTGTCCGACTGACTTTGAAGCATTGACTCCTGGTCACTTTTTGATCGGAAAACCACTGTGCGCCATATCGTCAACGGCAATAAACGAGTCTCAGATACATCCGGCGAAGAGACTACGACTTTTAGTTGACCAAGGTATTATGGAAGCGATGGCGATCAGAATATCTTCAGCGGATGCAAGTAAAGGCAAAATGGTATACTGAACCGGGAAAGTTGACAGAAGGATGCCTTGTTGTTTTGAAAGATAAGAACACTCCTCCATCTCATTGGAAATAGGCAAGAATTTTAAAATTACATCCAGGAATAGACGAAGTTACTCGAGTCGTCACGTTACAAACACCAACTTGTATAACGCGTAGAACAACCTCGCAGATTTGTCCCTTGCCAGTTATTATTGAGGAAACCTCAACCGGGGGAGTATGTTGAAGCACGCTCTAGTGGCCAACTCGCTCAACAGCGTCGCTACGGATACAAAGAAGATCACTCATAAGGAAGAACCTAACCCTCCTCTCTACGTGAAGAGTGAGTCCAATAATCCATACAATTGATGTATAAAATACCAAATATCACTCATTTGAATTATATTTACCAGAAAAGGTGTTTCTGTCTGTTTTCATTGAATATATGAATTTAGTATTGTTGCTTGACGCAACAGTCACCATGGAAACCATAGAATTTAAAGTAGTTTTTGCCATGGTTATGGTCGATATTTTTTACCACGGACTTGATATGCGGATCTACAGGGGCGGGCTAATTTTTTTTCTCATTTTTGCGAGTGAGTGCTTTTTGAGGTTTCATTTGCTTATCACTATCTGAAAATTGCATCTTTCAAAGACTCACACTAACGCTAATGCTAATTTGCCATTTTAACTGCTCGCAAAAGCTTATAACCGTATCGTAAATTATTCGACTCATCTCTTACATGCATCTGCCAGTTTACTCGTCAGAAGTGCTCGTCTCCTCGAGTTCCATTAGAAAATTCGCCCCGCAAAATGTGAAATTATGACGCTTTCAAGTCGTAAAAATTCATAATTGATCAGTTGTGAACTTAAGTTAGATTGAGGTAAGATGATGGGAATATACACGTAACACCAGGACATGTTGCTAATTTTATTCATGCACGTTTTTGGCTTTCGACGCGGACCAGAAGTGACACTCCAGAGAGATGCAACATTTCTTATACTTCTTCATTTGATTAACTTTTCTTTTTGGAAGACATTGGAGATGATGACTTGTCGCGGTGCTGGCTTGGTCTATTTGGCAACCATGTTTTTTGCCATTTGAACCTATGCAAAAGTATTGATTTCTCAGGTACTCAGTGAATCCCCTGAAGATCGATTATTTTACCTGGTTTTAAATGGAAAGAATCCGTTGATGCCACATTGCACGAGCCGCCACTGACTTGCCGTAATTTTCGTGAGTACCCTCTGCGGTGAGGCACTCGTTGATCCGCTTTATACCCTCACAGAAACGGTAGCAGTGGCGTTCAGTGGCGTAGCGTGCAATTTGGCAACGTTGCAGTTCGTCCATTTGAACTCATTAAAAGATGGAAGTATTGGGTGTACGGTGAACACCTTCGCATTCGACCTTTTTCATGGGTTTAAATGGACACAGTACAACGTTTGCCAAAAGGCACGCTAACGTCACTGGTGGCGTTGCGTGCAAGCTGATAAGCTTGACAATTGCGGGTGCATAATACAGTCCCCCAAATCGATATTTTACGTTGGTTTGAATGGACAACAATAAGCAGCGTTGTCAGATTACCCAGAGTGGCAGCCAACCAGGTTTATTTCAGCAATGAATTTCTTGTAAGTTTTGGTCTTTTAAGATATTTTCATACCCCTCGTCTTGCTGAACTAGAAAATTTTGAGTTTCCTTTTTTTGGGTCTTTTACAACGTTCATCTCCGTACTATGCTCAGTGAAAGGAAGTATCATCATAGACATTTTCATCGTATAATCTCTCGGCTGATTTTAGAGAATTTTGCGGTTTATGGGTATCTCAGAGTTTAACATGATTGCTACTTAAAAGTATGCCTAAAAAAATCAATAACTCTTCTGAAAATAGTAGAAAATTGATCAAGAACGATTTCAATGAGAGGAATTTATTTCGTTGGCCCCAGTAAAATTTTAAAATTTTCAGACATTTTTGCCAATTTTGAGTTTCTTTTTTTCGGTCTCTTACAACGTTCATCTCCGATACTATGACCAGCAAAAGGGGAGTATCACCATACACATTTTCATCGTATAATCTCTCGGCTAATTTTAGAGAATTTTGCGGTTTTCGGGTATCTCAGAGTTTAACATGATTGCCACTTGATAGTATGCCTAAAAAAATCAAAAACTCTTCTGAAAATAGTAGAAAATTGATCAAGAACAATTTCAATGAGAGGAATTTATTTTGTTGGCCATAGTAAAATTTTAAAATTTTCAGACATTTTTGCCATTTTCGGTCATGAATGGTTTCTAATATTCGAGTACCACAAGTGTGCGAAGGATCCGATTGATTCGGCAGCTATGCCAAAAGGAGATCAGAGGACGAAACGGAAACATTTTTAATGTGATTAACCAAAGAAAGCCATTAGCTTTTAAAACGTAAGTTGAGTAGTTTGCGTTAGGTCTTCTCTCCCGCCTGCGAAAGTTTGAAAATGAAATTTCGCCAAGTCGCGAAGTATTACATTCGTCGGCACCGAGCGTTCCATGGTTGCCCTGATGATGGCCTGCTGGCGCGGCACAATTACAGACACGGCTTTTGAATGCTTAAAAGTGAATCTATCCACTTTACAGTTTATACTAAACAGAAAATAGCAAAAAGTAAACAGTGAGCTGCAGTTGTTTCCAAGACTGGCCGAAATTTGAAAGATGACGGATGGTACACTCAATAGTGCATCTAAAAAGTCTCTCTCTCTCTCTCTCTCTCTCTCTCTCTCTCTCTCTCTCTCTCTCTCTCTCTCTCTCTCTCTTCTCTCTCTCTCTCTCTCTCTCTCTCTCTCTCTCTCTCTCTCTTTTTATCCATTTGACCCTTTCATGCACGCAATTTGGGATTTGAGTTTCTTTGAAATTTGTTTAGAGCCGTTCAAAAGAGGACAATTTTCCAAGAACTTTGACAAGTCCCACAACTGTTTGCAAAATATGTCAATTTAACATTGAATTCCATGTTACATGAAATGATACCCATGTACACCACGTAGGTACTTCACGTGGAAGGGTTAAGGGAAATTTCACAGAAACAGGATATTTTGCGCTGATGACGGAGAATGTCACAAAAGTTGTATAAAAAAACATCGAAAGCTACCGAATGAGTGAATATTTCTGTTAAAATAGGGCTGTTCTTCGGGGAGGGAGGGCAGACCTCGTAGCCCTGCATATATTCAACATTTTTGAAAATTACTTTTTTTCCTTTTTTTTTGTTTTTTTATTTTTGAAAGGAGGCACTTTCCTACGCAATTTCTGAATTTGAAGTAAGTTTGGTCCCCTCCCCCAAGTTTTTGCTTAATATGTTTGTAGGTACCAAGTTTACCGTGCTCTAGTGCGCTCGACGCAAGTTCTTGCGTTACTGAAGTTCTGTACAAACCGTTTTGGGAGAAGGAAGAGTATAAACAGATAAAACAGAAAAGAAAACGTTATAGTAGCCCTGACAAAATTTTTGGTAGAAAAATAGCTCAGCGAAATATTTTAACTGAGCCAATCAAATCTTTGGCCCACCCGGAAAAATCTCTTTAGTTAGGAGGATCAAACCTTTGGTTGTATAGCTCTACTTATGTCTTTAGATGGGTCATTTTGCTACCAAAGAATTGGTCAGCGCTACCAAGGAATCCTCTATTTTTTCTGTGTGGTGTTTTTATTTTTATTTTTCCACAATGTAGGAATCTGCATGAGTGGACAACTTTCAAGTTTTGCTCTTGAGTGTCACACAACTCTTTCTGGTAAATCTGGCCAGTTAAAAACTAAGTTATTTGTTTAGCTAGTAAGAGATTATATTGTATAAGAAAATAAGTTGTATTATGAATCGATAGATTTAGTTTCAATGTGTTTGTTTAGACTAACTAGGGGAGGCTCAGAAGTCGCCGCCTTTGATTTTGAAAACAATTGCACAAAAATGTAGCGAAAGTAAAACTATTAGACTCGTGTTTCTCACTTTTTGCCAATGGGCGTTCCTAAAGCGTCAGGAATTTTTTGAAAGTTGCCGAAGTTCACGTAAATATTCGGAACGCTCTCCGCTCGGGTTTTTTACGTGAATTTCGGCAACTTTCAAAAAATTCCTGACGCTTTAGGAAGGTCCATTGGCAAAAAGTGAGAAACACGGGTCTACTAGTTTTAATTTAGCTACATTTTCTTGCAACTGTTTTCAAAATCGGAGGCGGCGACTTCTGAGCCTCCCCTTGCAAGTGTCCATAAATTAAAAAAAAAAAAAAAAAAAATCTGCAAAGGCTAGATTTTTAATCAATAATCATGCTTACATTTTCAATATATATTTTGCGAATCCGACATTATACAATCAGAGAAACTCATCCGCATTGAAAATTCAAAAAAATCAAAATCAGACACGACTAGGGACGGACCAAGATGATAAATGAACGACGCAGTTTTGTTTTTACACAATACCACGGAGAAACGGGAGGGAAGTTGATGACGGAGAGAGGGAAGATCAAAACCCGAATATGATAATAATTACATGTAATGGAAAAGATGGATGATGTTGAATGAGTGATCGACGACCATTAAACAAGACGAGAAAACGCCGCTGAAAAGAAACCCGCTCGTTTATGACTCGATTGCACCCCTTATTTCTCCCCCCTCTCTTTATCTCTCTCTCTCTCCCGCCCTCTCTCCCCCCCTCTCTCTCTCTCTCTCTCTCTCTCTCTCTCTCTCTCTCTCTCTCTCTCTCTCTCTCTCTCTCTCTCTCTCTCTCTTTCACTCTCCCATTCACCCTTTCACTCCTCGTCCTATGTTTCTGAATATCTCTCTCTCTCTCTCTCTCTCTCTCTCTTCTCTCTCTCTCTCTCTCTCTCTCTCTCTCTCTCTCTCCTCTCTTTCTTGCCTTATAACTGCCCCTACCTCATGCGGAGCGCATGTACCCTGTTCCTCATCCTCTGAGACCATAGACCGAGACACGCTCCGCTCCGGTTCTATATTTTTCATTAAAAAATGCGGAATGGCACAAAAGCTCAGCCCTCTTCCGGGTCATTAGTGCGATCTTCATTCTTCGATACTCCCCCCCACCCCTACATCACAACCCATCTCCCCACCTACGCCGTCCTCCAATAAGGGAGGGAGCGCGAGGGGTACTTTCACTTCTGTAACGATACACGGAGCCATGAGTCTGCAAAAATGAACCTGATTTCGCCTTCCTACTCCGTACCTCCCCCCCCGCACCACTACCAATCCTAGTTAGCGGTTGTGGCCTCATGAGCAATCGCTTAATTACTCCGTGAGCCCGCGTGGATCCAAGGGCTGCATTGCCAGGTCTCCCCATCGGAATGAAATTGAGAGCTAAGTTGGAACGCGATGACATGCATGTGTGGAGAAAGCCAGATCTTGAGATAAAGAGATTGAATGAACGCTCGTTTATGCGGGATACAGCTGAGAAGGTCCTTGAACTTATCGTTCTCTTTCTCTCTCCTCGCTTGTTTGAACGCACGTGTTGGATCAGGGTGGAAAGAGAGGCAATCCTGCGAATTTTGTCCTCCATCTTTATATTTTGGACCTATGCGTTCAAATGCAATCAGAGGGAGGGGAATGGAAACTCCGGGGTCCATTTCTGGGCATAGATAGATACTATCATAGAGGAGGGCTTCAAGACTGACAAGGGGACGGTACGACATGTCCGCGGCCAATCCAAAAAATTTTTACGGGGGAATGTGGCCTAGGTGATACCATTTGACGGCCCATAGTCCGTTTTTGCGAATGGGCCCTTTTAAAAGTCGCAAATTAGCGCACGCCTATATACTCGTAATTTCGACGTAGTTACACAAGCAGCGCCGGTAGCTCAAGCGGCTACGGCGTCAGGTCAGTATCTCAGATGCTCCGGGTTCGATTCACGGTCACGTAGTCTACATTTTGCACTCCGATATTTCACAGTTATTGCGTCTGCATGCTTCTCCCTGTAATATTTTGTCCATATCACGGTAAATTATATGTTTTTACCCGTAAAATTATACGAAATGCATGCAAATGTTAACAAAATGCACAGATAGGTATACGTAAAAAGAATAGAGAGGAGATTACATCAAATATAAGGAGATGATTAAAAAAAAAAAAGAAGGATAGAATTCCTTTCCATTTGAATCGATTGTTTTACATGCTGTCAAATCGTACACTTCGTTTTGAGCCTCAAGTGTTCATTTAATGTGGTTTTTTTCTTTATTTTATTTAATTTTATTTTTTAATTTTTTTTTTTTTTTTAAATGTCAGTGCATTTTGTTAACATTTGCGTGCATTTCGTAAAATTTTACGTGTAAAAACACATAAATAACCGTGATATGTAATTACATAATATTACAGGGAGAAACATGCAGACGCAGTAACTGTGAAATATCGGAGTGCAAAAAGTAGACTTCGTGACCGTGATTTGAACCCGGAACACCTGGGCTTCTGACCTGACGCTGTTGCCGCTTGAGCTACCGGCGCTGCTTGTGTAGTATCGTCGGAATTACGAGTATATACGCGTGCGCTAATTTGCGACTTTTAAAAGGGCCCATTCGCGAAAACGGACTATGGGCCGTCAAATGGTATCACCTAGGCCACATTTTCCCATAAATTTTTTTTGGTTTGGCCGCGGACATGTCGTACCGTCCCCTTGTGAGTATACGATAGGCATCAAGATGACTTTGGGCACATTGTTGTAAATAATGATGCCAATTTAATTTTATTTAGCCACGTTACAAAGAATGAAACACTCTGCATCTTAAACACCGTTCAGTGCAAACAATAGAATGGGTGTGAAGTTTTTGAATCAGTGACTAGCTTGGGTTATTAGTTAAGGCACTATGGAAAAACGGGTAATGAGATTAGCGCAGGGTCCTGAAATCAGGCAGAGACGCTCATCAGCAAAGTATGTTATTGAAAGTACAAAACTAAAAGTTCCCATATATATTCATGTCGAGATTCCGCTGTGGGAAACTTAAAAAGGGCGCAAAAACCGTTTTTTGGGGATTGTCTATGCGACAAATAGACGGTGTTAGTGCGAAGTCAACGGTTAGCGAACAATCACAATCGTTCGCAATCGGTTGTGACAGTACTCTCGCGTAGCGTTCCAAACTATCTCACTCACTTTTCCGTGACCCCCATCTCTTTCTACTTTCGAAATTCGTAAAGAGGGCCTTGTTTATTTACAACATATTATTATCAAAATTGCATTACAATGCCTCGAGAAATTCTTTTCAGCCAAAAAAATTCACAAAAGATGTCTCTATGTACGATTTTTTTTAAATTAGAGTGAGATAGCAGTACATGGAGATTCCATGAGTGCAAGAGAGACAGTTTTTCTTTGTTTGAAACGCCCATCACCGGCTGCCGCCATTACTAAAACCCTCTATGGCAACATTCTTCCGGTGGTTAATTATTTAATTTATAGCAAAAAAAGGGAGAAAAATATTAAACAAAAAAAAACAAGCAGGGAAAATTCCAACACGCAGGTGTTGGAAAAGCGTGC
The DNA here is from genome assembly GCA_011764245.1 of Trialeurodes vaporariorum. NCBI lineage: Eukaryota > Metazoa > Arthropoda > Insecta > Hemiptera > Aleyrodidae > Trialeurodes > Trialeurodes vaporariorum. The sequence continues at coordinate 21,865,003 of VMOF01000035.1, forward strand.
CACTAAAGTCTGAACAGCTTTAATGCTTTTGCTAGCAATGATAATAATTAGACAGCATTCAACATGGAGCTGATCTCGAGAAAATTGAGTCCAAAGTTGAAGAGCTAGCATTTAAACAAAAAACTTGGAATTACTTACGTTTTGATTTCATTCAACTACCGTGTTGTGTTTTTGCATTTCAACACCGGAAAAGTGGAATTTACTATGTAGGAAAGGTTCTTAATTTTTAGCGTTTAAAGTGACTTGGTTCCTTTCTTCTTTTTTTTTTGGCATAATCACGAAAAACGAAACTCTAAGAGAAACCAAACGGCAGAGTTGGTTTACACTGTTGATTATTTTAAAATCCGTTAATCCGGACTTAAGTCCGTTCCCAATTCTATAAAAGGAACCAGTGGCGGCTCGTGCAATGTGGCAACAGTGGAATCCCTCCATTTGAACCTATGTAAAACAATCGATCTTCAGAAGGTGCAATGCACCCCCAAGATATCGATACTTTTGCATAGGTTTAAATGGTAAAAAAGCATGGTTGCCAAATCGCACGAGCCGCCACTGAAAGGAACCAAGTCGGAGTTGGTTCCTTACGTGACTCGGATTAAGGTTTAACCTAATCAGCCAAAGGAACCAAGTTCTCATTTTATTTCATCATATGGACAATGACATCAATGAGGCTCACCAGCTCACTTTTACCTGGAATTTTGACGGGAAATAGTTGTTATTACAGAAGAAGCACTTGTTGCTTCGAGATTCAGTATTGCTAGCTCTATCAATCAATAACTCAATTTTATCAAAAATGTCACTCGGTTCTTTTGTGACAAGTGCTGTCCAATTGAGCTTGTTTGGTGAGAAATTATGAAAAAATAAATTTAGATCAGATGTATCTGTAAGGAGATGAGTCAAAGGCGTTGTTTTTTTGTGTTTATTTTTTTTTTTTTGTTTTCAAAACTTTGGAGGGCTCTAGCTCAGAAAAGAAACAATTGCAGCACATACTCATGTAGGAAAATAAAGTCTTATATATATGTATGTTGACCCC
>VMOF01000035.1:21866532-21899029 GCA_011764245.1 Trialeurodes vaporariorum
ATGACATCAATGAGGCTCACCAGCTCACTTTTACCTGGAATTTTGACGGGAAATAGTTGTTATTACAGAAGAAGCACTTGTTGCTTCGAGATTCAGTATTGCTAGCTCTATCAATCAATAACTCAATTTTATCAAAAATGTCACTCGGTTCTTTTGTGACAAGTGCTGTCCAATTGAGCTTGTTTGGTGAGAAATTATGAAAAAATAAATTTAGATCAGATGTATCTGTAAGGAGATGAGTCAAAGGCGTTGTTTTTTTGTGTTTGTTTTTTGTTTTTTGTTTTCAAAACTTTGGAGGGCTCTAGCTCAGAAAAGAAACAATTGCAGCACATACTCATGTAGGAAAATAAAGTCTTATATATATGTATGTTGACCCCAAAAATACACTCCATAAGTTTGGCACTCAAGTTTTGAAACACCCTGTTCTTGATATTTTGCTTCCCCCCCCCCCCCCTTCACAAAAGACAACATCTTGACCATGCACATTTTTAAAATCACAGTTTGACTGTAGAGATATTTTCTCCCCCCCCCCCTTAACGAAAAAGGGGAGAATGGGTCACCTATCTCTGATGTTCGTCGTGCGCGTGCACAGATTGTTCGGCTTTACGACTGCAATTTTGGCTTTCTTTATAATGCGTTTTTTGGGTTTATTAGTGGATTTTATGACTATTTGATGCCGCCAATGTAATTTTCAGACAATTTTACATCAGAATCAAAACTCTATAGCACTGTAGCAAAAGTTTGCAACAAACCCATTGAAAGCTGAAAAGAGAAAATTATTTGATAAGGCTCGATCTTTTTTACCCACATAAACTATAGACAATAGATATTTCTAAATCCCTCCACCTTTTAAACGGCTTGTTCAGGGATCAAACATGAGGTGGCGTTCTTTTGAAGTCAAAAAGTGTCATATTCGGAAAAGCCGTGATTCTAAATAATAAACAGTTTTTTTTATCTTTTTTTCCGTTTTAGGTGCTGTCAGCACTTGTTGCGATTGTCACGATGTAGATACGTAATATGCATAAATGGAACACTTGCGAATTCATGAAACAATAATCCTTTAATATACAGAACTAACCATTTCAAGTGCCCTTTACACATCAAGCATTCTAGGGGTATAGATTAGTAGGTGTGGAGGTTTAAGAGGTTTGTGGATTTTAATTCCCCCTCTCCCCATTTATTTTCTTGAAAAGTATCGAAAGTTTACAGTTAAAACTATGCCATTATTCACTATAACGCATTGTCATATTATTTCTTTTTTTTTCTGTTGCCGTCGGTCGATATCATTTTTCGTGTTGGAAAAGCAAAGTTCCATATGGACCTATAGTTTCCAAAATTTGAAGAAGCTTCCAGTGAAAAATTTTGTACACGCAACGAACTTTTTAGGATAGGTAAATAAGTTATTCCAGAGTCAATTCCATAGCCGCAGCGAGGAAGCTGTCCAGGGGTGGAAGACACGTGACAGCCCCTCTCACTTTTTAGAGCAATTAATGCGAATTTTACCCCTCTGGCTCCCTGTGTTCTGGATTTTAAACACCTATTTTTCAACAAAACGCCAAAAATGTCCTCAAAAATCCCTTGATTCCATCGACGCTCATTGAGGGGCTTTCAATTTGCCGATCCCCCAGAATTTCAAATGTTTCCGATGCAAAGACCTGTTTAGTGTGACGTCATGAAAAAAATTGGTTCCAAACAAAGGCTCCGTCACTCACTCGCTCTCGTGGGTTTTCCCATACGAAACACAGTCCAAATTTTCAAATACAAGTGCTAGTAAACAACACTTCTTTACATGTTGTGTTTATCACACCATTGGGTTCCACGTCCCTTATAAAAATTTCCGATTGTTTCAAAAAATTTTCCGATTGGATATATATTCCCGCGCTTTATTTCCCAAGAAATAATCGAAATTCCATAGAGACAATCAGAATCGTGTAGATTCAAGCGCGCTGACTACAGCAACGATAGGTCTCATGATTGAAATAAGGCGAAATCATCTATGGTTCCATTCTTACAGTTTTAACAGCCACTTTTTTCCTCAGTGATAAATATGAGCCCGCTATCACAAACTTTTTGAAACATCGCGCATCGATGCACAATCACAGTTATCAGTTTCTTAAGAGCACAAATTCTAGGATATAGGCTCATCAGCACCTCACGGATGTGTTGTACCCGAACAATAGCTTCGATACGGAGAGAAGTTAGAATGATTGAGTGTCATGCCGGTGATACTACATAAGAGACCGTGAGTAAGACAAGGACAAAACGTAGAACGTCCTTTCGGTATAACTGTGATTGTAAATTCGCTTGTGATCTTTTAGGAATTATGTTACAGTGAAAAGATACTTTAAGGCAAGTGAATCTAATGGTGCAATAAAATTTGGAAAACTGTTGGTTAACTAGCATGAATTTGCGTTCGAAAATTTGGATCTGGTAAATCCACGAGATGAGCGAGATAGAGCATTTGTTTGGAACTAATTCTGATCGTGACGTCATCACTAAACAGGTCTACATAGGTAGCGTTCTAGAATTCAACCATTTACTGCATCCGTGCAAAAAAGATTACATTACCCTGTGATACTGTATATCTATGTACATTGGAAATGCTGCTATTCATAATCTTTTCTGCATCGAGACAATAAAGGGATGAATTCTAGAACCGTACCTTAAGGATATGAATGAGCCTCTCTCTTTTCTATACCCCTCCCGCTCTTCATCAATCCTCGTCGCTTCTTATCGATGTACCCTCGTCAAACAGATGTTGACACATTTACGACCGCTTAATGCACCGTGAAGAAATCTTGTGACCGGTGGAGCCCAAGGCGAGGGGCAAAGAGGGTTCCTGCGGGAGATGTTTCCACCCCCCTCCTGCCTTTAAATTTTGACTCATAGGTTGGCACAATGACTTAGGTTGCTGGACCTGTATGAATTCTCGTTTGAAGGAATTCGACTTTGACGCTTAATAACTTATTGAAATTAACAGGAATACCAAAACTTTTACAATTTAAGAAAATAGACGCCGAGACCTCCTGGATTGCAGCAATAAATTAACGATTAATGAACCATTTTTAAGAAAACACGTTTTTAATTTTTCAAACCTTTCCCGCCAAGGTTTTGCCATAAGCAAGGCATTGGACTTATATATTAGATATGAAAATGAAAACAAGAAGCGCACCGTATATATACGGCACGCTTAATAAAACATCTAAACGTTTTTGTCACCTCAAGAGTATTGTTCAATTAATCGGCTCTTCTCAAACAAATAAATACTATTTTTCAAAATTTGCATGGCTCCCTTCCATCGTCCTAAATTTCCACTGATCCATTTCGTTGTGCGGTCGAATGATGATTCCGGTGGGGGTGGTGGGGGGCTGAGGGGATCTCCAGATTCGGGACGGGCGAGGCAGATCCCCTTCAGTTTCGCCCCCGAACTGATTTATATGTCCATAGCAACCCTTAACCGCCCTTACTGTGTACACTTTATAACTCTCATCTCCCCCCTCCCCCTCTCGCGACCTCCTTTCACCGTCCCCTCAAGCGATTGTCTCAATATATATATCGGAACGTATCGATTCCCTTCGATTTTAATGCATAACGACCCCTTTTAAGACGTCGATTCTCAGTTTCTCATCCTTTCATCCCTCATCCCACTAGCCGTTGTCGGCTGAGTCGCGAATTGTGTCCCCCCCATTCCCTCCCCACGCCCCTTCTTCACTCTCCTAAACCACTACTGCGACTATCTCTCTCTCTCTCTCTCTCTCTCTCCTCTCTCCTCTCTCTCTCTCTCTCTCTCTCTCTCTCTCTCTCTCTCCCTCTCTTCCTTTGGCGACAGATTCTCGATACGGAACAGTATCATTGCCGTTGGTGTGTTCTTTTCAACTGTCTCGTGGTGCCCTTTAATAAATTTGACCCCATTTTCTCCGCGTTGGTACAATGTACATTTGTCCCGCAATTTAATTTCCATTTGCGTTTGGTTCCCCGAGCCTTTTTGCAGAATATCGTGTCCCGCTTGCATTGTTAAATGTTTTATAGCATTGTGTCTCCATCTCTCTCGCTCTCCCGTTCTCTCTATCATTCTCTCTCTCTCTTTCTCTCTCTCCCTCCCTCCCTCTCTCGCACTCTCTCCCCCTTTTTGCGCAGTTTACGATGCGATGCAAAGTGCTCCAGCGACATAACCTATCAAGGAACAAAAGAAAGTACATCATTCAACATTTTAACTCCTCACAATTGGGCTCTAAAGTGCTCTTAAACTGTATCGAAATTCACTTCGATCGCTTTCGATTTTTTAACCTCGATTCTGTTTATGAACGTGGACCTATATTTTAATGACCTCGCCTATCTTGATTGCTTCTTGATGCTTTTGCATTTCTTATTCTTTATTTTCCTAGGAGGCGGATTTGAGGTTGTCGAGTGGCAGGCACAGAGAGAATGTAGAGTTGGATTTTTTTAATGAGTATGACCTCATTAAAACAACGTGACTCAAAATCATCAAAGTTTATTTGGAGCACTAAAAGCTAAATCCAACTGAATTTAGGTGCGCAGATATACAGTGTCAAAGTTCGAATCGTATTCTTGGAATTATACTGCGAATAGGATTGCATACTGCATAGTCTTTCAGTGCCGTGTGCTATGCATTATTGCATCTCATGCTGAACCTTTATGATACAAAGCAATTTGACAAAACGTTAAGTTCTGAAGGTATTTATTATTTAAAGGAGGGAGGGTATTTGTGTGCGGATTTCATTAGCATCGCCTTTCTCGAGGTATTTTCAAACTTCGAATTTTGGTTTCCAAAATCGGTCCATAAAAATTGGTTCGCGACGTAAAAATTCAAATTTTGGACATTTTATTACAAATTAGCGCGCAACGGGATAGTTGCAATTTTTTCCTTCGAATGGATTAGGTGTTGGCATTCGTGAAAAATAAGATCAATGGGTGGATACAATACTTTTCTCTCTCTTTCTTCTTCTATTTGAATGCATTTGTTAGAAAAGGATAGCAAAGGATGCCACCACGTGACTTTCGCTCCTTTCTTCGTCTTTTCTTAAAACACTCGTTCATATGGAAGAAGAGAGAGAAAGACAAATTCTTTTATCCGCCAATGACGAGGATACCACTTTAAATTCTTCGCAAACGCCCTCATCAACTCTCAACCGCATTGCTACTATTTTGCAGGCACACTCTACAATCTATCAATGGGTATTTTGCAAACTTTTGCTACAGCGTTAGAGAGTGATCAACTTCATGTAAAATCGCGTTAAAAGTCCATTGGTAGCAGCAGAAAGTCGTAAAATGCAATAACAATAAACTCACAAGAGGCATTTAACTGACATCCAAGATGGCGGTAAAATATCGAGCAACCTGTATGCAAGCACCATGAACATCCAACATGGCCAACCTCACAACATCGATCACAACCAATCACAACGCAAACAAACTCATAACCTCCGATGCTGTGTGGTTGTTAACGTTGGCCATCATGGATGTTCGGGGTGCGTGCACACAGGTTGCTCGATATTGCACCGCCATATTGGGTTTCAGTTAAACGCCTCTTGTGAGTTTTATACTGCATTTTATGACTTGCTGATACCACCAATGTACTTTTCACGTGATTTTACTTAAGATTTAACACTCTATATCGCTGTAGCAAAAGTTTGCAACAGACCCATCGATTGACGCAGAGATTACTGATTCGAGTGTTTCTACGAGGCATTGTCATGCTTCTCAACTGATGAATGTAATCTTTGCTTCTCCGGTTGAATCATCGGTGGATCGTGGAATGCCTTCAAAGATCCACAAAATGTCAGCACCGTACCGGCGCACGTAGGAGTATTTACCCCAAAAACCTGGCCAAAAATATTTGCTTGTTCTTGAATATTTGAAAATCGATTTTGGTTAATTTTTCAATTTAAGCTCAAAACTCCTATTGCACGGTCTATGGTTGGAAAAGGCGTAAAAAATTAAGAATTTTGGCTCAAACCAAAGGTCGATAGCTCATTCTTTTGCCGAGTTATTGACACTTATTTCATAAAAAAGGCTTGACTTCAACATGTTTTTTAAGTAAAAGGGGCAATTTATTTCAATTTTTGACTGTTGGAGCAGTTGCCTAAAAGAGTCTACTTTAACCCCCTTGTTTTGGTTGTGCCCGGTTTTGCCCGGAACGTATTCAAAATTGCCTATTTTTAAAAAAGATAGAGCCTAAAGTTGGAGATTTTTTTCATGTCCATTTTAAATTAGATGTAAAAGAGTCAAAAATGCACGAAAAAAGAAATTGTTGCCACCAAAAAGAAGCACATACCATCTAAAATAACGTCCATAATCGCTGAAATGTTTGGATGCCCCAACGCTTGTCCTCGATGGAAAATGTTGACTGATTATTAACAGCGCTTCGAGCGGTGAACAACCGCAGGTGCGTCGAGCGCTCAGTTCCATGTTGTCCTCTAAACAGTAGATAAACGTAGAAGTTCCGACACATCTATTACGCAATAGAGCGGTTACTTACCTCTCAAAAACCATCAATAGTTTGTTTTATGGACGACTTTTCAATTTTCCGTTTTTGGCCAGGTTTTCGGGTCAAATACTCCTACGTGCGGCGTCGTCGTTGTGAGATTCTAATAGATGGAAGTCAAAGCTGTAGCAGCCAGGAACTGGTCTTTCTCTTTCTTTGTCTATTTATTTGACTTCAAGTGTAAAAAATAATGGTTATAGGGGCTGCTGTCACGTGACTTCAGCCCCTGTTTCCGTAATTTTCTAACACATGCAAGTCAGATGGGCAAAAAGAGAGAAGGACAAATTCCTGGCTGCGGCTATGATGAACAGGGCTGCCGTTTTGCGTATAATCAATGCTATTTTTCTATTCACCGATGATTCCACCGGTTAAGAAAAGATTACACAGTTCAGTTCAGTGTATGACTGTAATGCACGGAAAAACTCTGATCTGTAATTTTTCCTTAATCGGTGAAAACTCCGTTGATTAATTAAAATATCCGCAAGTTTTTTAAAGTCATCGACCACTCCACCGGTTGAGAAAAGATCACAGATGTAGGTATTTTAGTTTATTACAGTCATGCACTGAACTGAACTGTGTAATCTTTTCTCATCCGGTGGAATCATCGGTGAATTGAAAAATAGCATTGCTTATACGCAAAACGGCAGCCCTGATGATGAATGGAGTTGAGTTGTTGTACGCAGGCATGATAAGATATATTCCTGTCCGGTTTGTCTTTTTCTCCCATAATAGGTCTTTTGTTTCTTGAGGGTGGAAGAAATAATGTGCTCACCCTCTCCAGTTGTCCGTTCTGTCTAATTTGTTATCTATTTGCTCATTCATTGATAAAGATAAATATGAAAGTGAATCGGCGAAAAGAAGAGGGTGCCAAACAGGGCTGCCGTTTTGCGTATAATCAATGCTATTTTCTATTCACCGATGATTCCACCGGTTGAGAAAAGATTACACCGTTCAGTTCAGTGTACGACTTTAATGCAAGAAAATACTCTGATAGTAATCTTTCCTTAATCGGTGGAAACTCCGTTGATTAATTAAAATATCCGCAAGTTTTTTGAAGTCATCGACAACTCCACCGGTTGAGAAAAGATTACAGATGCGAGTATTTTAGTTTATTACAGTCGTGCTCTGAACTGAACTGTGTAATCTTTTCTCAACCGGTGGAATCATCGGTGAATTGAAAAATAGCATTGATTATACGCATAACGGCAGCCCTGGTGCCAAAACATAAATCCTAATACAGCCGGAGTACTGCTTTTCCAGAGCACCAGTCGAGTCTCAACATTTTATGTGTGAACGAAAAAAAAAAATTCCTGTTGAGAATTGATTTTTTTTCCTAGTTTATTTTTCAAATTGTTGAATACCTCAAAGGATCAATCACAAAAAATAGAAAAAAGTGAAACGCTGAATATACTTTTTTTGTATGAATTTCATGAGATTAGACGTACGAGGAATCATGCCTTACCTGTAACGGATATATGTACGTATTTAACCTAGGTACTATGCACTGGAATGAGACACTCCAGTTCGAGTGCCCTCTTGCTCTCTTGTATAATACATTACATGCTATATTAATACATGCAATTACACAAAAAATCAGTGGCGAAGCGTGAAATTTGGCAAGAATGTATATTCTCCATTTAAATTAACCAAAAAAGTCGAACGCTTCAGTCATCGGCGATGACCAGGCATTTCGACCTTTCTAATGTGTTTTAATGGGGAAAAAGGAAAGTTGCCAAGTCGCACGCCTCGCCACTGCGAAAAATAATGCTCGCGCCATTTTTATAGGATTGGTGGTGTCTTTTGCGATGTGGGCACCATCTTTCTTCATTCAAACTTTAAAAAATTATCGATGGCGCGATAGTCTGCTATTCCTGACATCGATTTTTTGAACGTATTCAAATAAATAAATAAATAAATAAATAAATAAATAAATAGAAATCATGCTCGCCATTGTTCGAGATACCCCTGAATTTGTTAAAAGAACTTACTATCGAAAGTTATAACTTATCTCTTGCTTACAATAAATATTTCATATACGTCCAATGGGTTTGCTTCAAACTTTTGATAGAGCGCTGTGGAGGGTTGATGCGCAGGTAATGTCTCTTGAAAATAACATTAAGACCATCAAAAAGTTCAATCGTTCACTCTCAAACTCAATAAATGTGTTTCAAAAAACTACAAGCTGACGGTGACATGAGCAGGTGACAATGGAGGAGTCCCATATCTAATTGCTTTCCCTGAGATGAATCACTTTTTTCTCATTTTGACCCGCTCATTAGACTACACAGAAAAAAATGTTCGTGCTTCAGATACAAACTTTCCGTGTTCTAGACACGAATGTACACTATTGTACACACCAGTACGGGAACGAGTTCTGAGCGCAATCTATTTAAGTTGAGTTTGCATCTGAAACGTATCCCGTCGTGTCCTGAACCTGAAATGTTTGTGCTCTGAGCACGTTACGTACTGGTGTGTATACAGGGTGTTTTTTTTATCTCCCCCCCCCCTGGTTTTTTTTCTTGCTAATTGAGATAAAATGTTGCGGTTTGGACTATTCTTCATCATTTTGGCTGAATTTTCTTTTTTTGGGGTCGAAACCCCCCCAGCCCCCCTAGGGGGGTCCCCAGGGGGCTATCTCAAAAATTTCAAATGGCAACCCCTACCTTGTGATACATCGTTCGAAAGGGCATAGAATTCTAAGACTTTTGGCGCAAACCGGAAGTTGATATCGTTTTTCGTTTTCGATATATCGAATTTCAAAGTTCGATTTGGACCCATTTTCAAAAAATCATTCCTCTACTTTGGAAAGTCGGAATTAAAAAAACTATGGGTCCAAAATACTCTAAAAAGCAAGTACTTTTCAGATAACGAAATGGTTTTGACATGAAATTAGTCCAAATTTGATTTTAGAGCCCCAAATTTTTTTAAAAATTTTGCCCCTAAAAGGGGCTATCTTGAAAATTCCCTTCCACGACCCTTATTAAATGATACGTCGATCAAAAAAGCATAAAAAAACTGAACATTTTGGCGCAATCCGGATATCGATATCGTTTTTCGTATTCGAGATATCGAATATTAAAAATTCAATTTTCGCCTTTCTCCAAAATTCGATATCTCGAATACGAAAAACGATATCGATATCCGGATTGCGCCAAAATGTTCAGTTTTTTATGCTTTTTTGATCGACGTACCATTCAATAAGGGTCGTGGAAGGGAATTTTCAAGATAGCCCCTTTTAGGGGCAAAATTTTTAAAAAAAATTTGGGGCTCTAAAATCAAATTTGGACTAACTTTATGTCAAAACCATTTCGTTATCTGAAAAGTACTTGCTTTTTAGAGTATTTTGGACCCATAGTTTTTTTAATTCCGACTTTCCAAAGTGGAGGAATGATTTTTTGAAAATGGGTCCAAATCAAACTTTAAAATTCGATATATCGAAAACGAAAAACGATATCAACTTCCGGTTTGCGCCAAAAGTCTTAGAATTTTATGCCCTTTCGAACGATGTATCACAAGGTAGGGGTTGCCATTTGAAATTTTTGAGATAGCCCCCTGGGGACCCCCCTAGGGGGGCTGGGGGGGTTTCGACCCCAAAAAAAGAAAATTCAGCCAAAATGATGAAGAATAGTCCAAACCGCAACATTTTATCTCAATTAGCAAGAAAAAAAACCAGGGGGGGGGAGATAAAAAAAACACCCTGTATACGAGGGTCGTTCAGAAAGTAAGAATCCCTATTTTTTTTCTCGACTTCTAATTAAGCTACAAAAAATTTTAGCATCAAAACCGTCATAGACTGACGATTCCAACGCTTTTTTAAAAATTAAAATCGGACCAATAGTTTCGTCACAATCTTAGTTTTTGTGAGCCCAACTTTTTGAATTTCCGTCCACCTCCAGCGATGCTTTTTCCAGCAAAATTATCGCTGCGTAACGAGCTCACTCATGCCCACTGTGTGAGTAAAAACTTTCGGCATTTGAGATAAACAGTTTTGACGGACTAACCCTACAGTCCGGATCTTGCTCCATCAGACTTTCATCTCTTCCCTGCGTTGAAGAAATTTTTGGCCGGGAAAAGATTCGCAACAGATCCTGAGCTGAAGGCTGCGGATATGGGATTTTTCAGCGCTCAACCAAAAAGTTTCTTTGAAGAGGGCATCAAGAAGCTTATTCCGAGATGCGACAAATGTATCGGTGTGCAGGGTGGTTACGTGGAAAAAAGCTGAGAAAGGTAAGGGTTACATACATAATTTTTTTCTCAATTTTATCACATGTTTCGATTTTGATCGCAACGATTGATTTTGAACTAAGGTAATCTAGTGTACAATTGAAGCGCACGCATAGCATCTGAGGTGGACGGAAATTCAAAAAGGTGGGTTCACAAAAACTAAGATTGTGACGAGACTATTGGTCCGATTTTAATTTTTAAAAAAGCGTTGGAATCGTCAGTTTATGGCGGTTCCAATGCTGGGTTTAAATTTTTTGTAGCTTAATTAGAAGTCGAGAAAAAAATAGGGATTCTTACTTTCTGAACGACCCTCGTAGATCGTGTCTGGAGCACATCCTTTTTTTTCTGTGTACCATCTTGCAACGCATGCATTAAGTTTGAAAGCCAATTTTTGAACTTCCTGATGCTCCCAACATTACTTTTAAGGAATTTTACTCACAAATAGACCAATAGCGGCTCTTGCAATGTCGCAACAATGTTTTCCGTCCTCCCTTTAACTCAATGTAAAACAATCGAATGCTAGTGAACCGCTGCTTCACTACCGAATCGATTGTTTTACAGACAATCAAATGAAGGAATAGCATTGTTGCCATATTGAACGAGCCACCACTGGAATAGACCCTCTTTATTTGTACAACAGCTGTAGCCAAAGTTTGAAACGGACCCATTAATTTAAAATATGTGTAGTTTGATATTTAAACGGTATAGAACTTAAGTAGCTTACCGTACTGTAACACGACTGTAAATAGTTTGTCCTCACTGCAGGTTGATACTTTACAAAGGCTATACTTTGAATTTAGTGAGACGCTTTTATTAGACTACCTTTGGCAACGTGGTTCGGTGTCTCTTCGCTCTTGGACGAAACTTCCGTTGAAAATCGAATCGTGACACTACTCTCTTAACTGAGAAATATTGGCTCTGCAGAAACTGAAACTGTCCCTTGTCCCTTTTGCCCCTTTAATCGAACATTTTTCTCCATCTCTATTCCTCTCTCATCCTCCATGCCCCCCTTCGAGCCCCCGGGCCCCTTTTCTGCCACTTGTCATCATACGCGCTCCTCGTTTAATGGGTATGATTAATACGTGCGTCTCTAAAAGCTTCTGGGATTAGTATATTGCAATGCCGCACGAATGAAATATAGTGACCCTCAATATTTATCACCTCAAACACTTCTTTGGATTTTTCTTCTATGGCATTTTCTATGTACGATTGGTCCTCAAAATTTGTAAACTTTAGGTGTTTCTTCACCTGTCTGAAGTGAAATTTTGACTTAATACAGAGAGCGCCTCTAGTCACTCCTTGAGAATTAGACTTTGAAGGTTCATACTCCCCCCCCCCCCGAAAATAGTAATCAAAAGGAACCACCCCAAAAGAAATACGTTCTTTTTTACTCGATTTTTTAAGCCTTGAACGGTATTGGTCTTAGATTGACGTAGAATCCACGAATCATAATTTTGGCATAATATCGGGTTATGTCACATGCATAGCAAAATATATTGCCGTATAATTTCGGTGCTTGATATATCTTCATCAATCTAGAGCCAATATTGTTAAAATTTGACCAAAGACATTCCTTAAAAAATCACGCGCAGTTCCTGTGAGGCAGAGTTGGGCAACCGAATAATCAGAAATAATAAAATGACTCCGGCAACACTGAAAACTGGGTTTGCTACCTGAGTTGAGGAAAGGGAAACACACGGAAGGTATAGGTCAATTGTAGAATTATTCGTCGAATAATTCGATTGACTCGGCGTTGCCGGACACACCGAATAATCTCCGAATAATTTTTTGCCCAACTCTGCTGTGAGGAAACCCCTTTTGATTAATGCTTTCGGAAAAAATTTATCATCCTTCGAATTCAAATTCTGAAAAATTGACTGGTGGCGCTATCTTTTGAGTCAAAGTCTCACTTCAGACAAATGAAAGAATCACACTAAATCACCAGAGCTGTACACCAACCTAGAGTCCTTTCATGGAAAAACTTCATAGAAAGTACGGAAACGACGCTTCATTCATTTGAAAGTTATTGATGAGATATCAGAATTAAAAAAAAAAAAACAAGCAGGGAAAATTCCAACACGCAGGTGTTGGAAAAGCGTGCCACTAAAGTCTGAACAGCTTTAATGCTTTTGCTAGCAATGATAACACTATGCAACAGCCATTTTGTCCACGGGTTGAGACCTATTTTTTCTGACTCCTAGTGACCAAAGAAGTCAGAAAATGGCCATGAAAGTGCCGGGAAAATGTGTATGCGCCCAGGACGCCGCCATTTTGAAAAATCAGAAATTCAGCCGACTTGCCGTCGGTTTTTTGAGGCTAGCGTCCTTAATTTTTACTCAAATTAAAAAAATGTGTACATAAAATGAAAGAGCATACAATTTCCTACAAGATGAGTTACCTCAATTTGTTTTTCAATCAGCAAAAGTATACAAAAACTGAAGTTTTTTAAATTATTTTTTTTAAAAAATCGAAAATTTGACGATTTTTTGGATGAATTTTAACTCATGCCGTCAAAAATAGAAATCATAGAAAAAAACAGATTGATGCATTGAAAAGAGCGTTAAAGTGGCTACAAGATGATGTACTACAAAAGTTTTTTGTGATTATTTTTTGCCACTTTTTAGCCATTAAAATGATTTTCCCCAAAATTCAGTTTTCTCCCTCTATGCTCCCTAATTTACAAACGGTATCGTTCAATAACGTCGATTTGGTTCCTCTCATGCACCCTCGGACCAAAATAATCCATTTTCCATCAAAAGTGACCGTGAATAATGGCGAAAATCGAGTTGAGAACGAGTTCTCTCCTTTATTCGTCATGAATTTCACCATGGGCGGCGCGTGGGGTCGAAATAAGGGAGGGCTAAAAAAATCATTTTTTTTTGTTTTTTGTTTTTTTTTTTGTTAAGTGTTAGCCCCGCATCCTCAAAAAAGTGTGGGGGGGCTATAGCCCCAATAGCCCTCTAAACCACCTTGCTCTACACCCGGTGCCTTGCTCACACTTTGATATAATGAAAAAAGACATATTTAATTTTTAAGATTTTGTTTACTTTTGCTCAATTGTAATTTGATTGTTCAGAAATTCTCAATTTCATTTGGTAGCCCTGAGGAAGGACCTTTTTGATAACACATATTTAAATTTTTATAAGATGCTTTAGTGAATTTGAAGCCTTGACTTGTACAGCAGGCTGAAGTCAAGCATCATTTTGCGTGGCTTTTATACAAGTAACTGCCAAGTGCCAGGTCTAAATTTTAAGAAGGACAGGAACGGACACTGCATGTGCATAAGTAACGACAGACAGTGCAACAGCTCTTTTCAGAGCCACCTAAAACGGCTAAAAATTGGTGCGCCGCTTTTTCAAATTCTCTTTATCCTCTCATTTTTAGACCAGTATGGACTCAGGAATCTCATCACTCTCCCTAATATAACCGCACTGGAATATACTGATACCCAACCCGATTAAAAACCGTTCTTCTCAGGGCCACCACTTATTTTATTGTTCTCAGCACATCATTGATCCCATCTGCTCTATCCAGAGCAACTAATAACATGAATTTTTCTAAAACCAATATTGTTTTTCATCAATACCGGCTGAGTGTGAAATAAAACTTCAAAAAATATCTGCCTTTAACAGATGATTTTTTTTTTTTTTTTTTTTTTTTAGCATGGGATATTTGAGAGGAGCTGCATGCATGCGTAGACACATTTAATGTAAATATGGGCATCAAATGTTATGAGCCAAGCTTTTTCCACCAATATTCACAGTCACTTTTGATGGAAAATGGATTATTTTGGTCCGAGGGTGCATGAGAGGAACCAAATCGACGTTATTGAACGATACCGTTTGTAAATTAGGGAGCATAGAGGGAGAAAACTGAATTTTGGGGAAAATCATTTTAATGGCTAAAAAGTGGCAAAAAATAATCACAAAAAACTTTTGTAGTACATCATCTTGTAGCCACTTTAACGCTCTTTTCAATGCATCAATCTGTTTTTTTCTATGATTTCTATTTTTGACGGCATGAGTTAAAATTCATCCAAAACATCGTCAAATTTTCGATTTTTTAAAAAAAAAAATTTAAAAAACTTCAGTTTTTGTATACTTTTGCTGATTGAAAAACAAATTGAGGTAACTCATCTTGTAGGAAATTGTATGCTCTTTCATTTTATGTACACATTTTTTAATTTGAGTAAAAATTAAGGACGCTAGCCTCAAAAAACCGACGGCAAGTCGGCTGAATTTCTGATTTTTCAAAAAGGCGGCGTCCTGGGCGCATACACATTTTCCCGGCACTTTCATGGCCATTTTCTGACTTCTTTGGTCACTAGGAGTCAGAAAAAATAGGTCTCAACCCGTGGACAAACCAAAAGTCAAATTTTGTTGCATAGTGTAATAATTAGACAGCATTCAACATGGAGCTGATCTCGAGAAAATTGAGTCCAAAGTTGAAGAGCTAGCATTTAAACAAAAAACTTGGAATTACTTACGTTTTGATTTCATTCAACTACCGTGTTGTGTTTTTGCATTTCAACACCGGAAAAGTGGAATTTACTATGTAGGAAAGGTACTTCATTTTTAGCGTTTAAAGTGACTTGGTTCCTTTCTTCTTTTTTTTGGCATAATCACGAAAAACGAAACTCTAAGAGAAACCAAACGGCAGAGTTGGTTTACACTGTTGATTATTTTAAAATCCGTTAATCCGGACTTAAGTCCGTTCCCAATTCTATTAAAGGAACCAAGTCGGAGTTGGTTCCTCACGTGACTCGGATTAAGGTTTAACCTAATCAGAAAAAGGAACCAAGTTCTCATTTTATTTCATCAAATGGACAATGACATCAATGAGGCTCACCAGCTCACTTTTACCTGGAATTTTGACGGGAAATAGTTGTTATTATAGAAGAAGCACTTGTTGCTTCGAGATTCAGTATTGCTAGCTCTATCAATCAATAACTCAATTTTATCAAAAATGTCACTCAGTTCTTTTGTGACAAGTGCTGTCCAATTGAGCTTGCTTGGTGAGAAATTATGAAAAAAATAAATTTAGATCAGATGTATCTATAAGGAGATGAGTCAAAGGCGTTGTTTTTTTGTGTTTGTTTTTTTGTTTTTTGTTTTCAAAACTTTGGAGAGCTCTAGCTCAGAAGAGAAACATTTGCAGCACATACTCATGTAGGAAAATAAAGTCTTATATATTTGTATGTTGACCCCAAAAATACACTCCATAAGTTTGGCACTTAAGTTTTGAAACACCCTGTTCTTGATATTTTACTCCCCCCCCCCGCCCCCTTCACAAAAGACAACATCTTGACCATGCACATTTTTAAAATCACAGTTTGACTGTAGAGATATTTTCTCCCCCCTCCCCCCCCCCCCTTAACGAAAAAGGGGAAAATGGGTCACCTATCTCTGATGTTCGTCGTGCGAGTGCACATATTGTTCGGCTTTACGACTGCCATTTTGGCTTTCTTTATAATGCGTTTTTTGGGTTTATTAGTGGATTTTATGACTATTTGATGCCGCCAATGTACTTTTCAGACAATTTTACATCAGAATCAAAACTCTATGGCACTGTACCAGTGAAAAATTTTGTACACGCAACGAACTTTTTAGGATAGGTAAATAAGTTATTCCAGAGTCAATTCCATAGCCCCAGCGAGGAAGCTGTCCAGGGGTGGAAGACACGTGACAGCCCCTCTCACTTTTTAGAGCAATTAATGCGAATTTTACCCCTCTGGCTCCCTGTGTTCTGGATTTTAAACACCTATTTTTCAACAAAACGCCCAAAATGTCCTCAAAAATCCCTTGATTCCATCGACGCTCATTGAGGGGCTTTCAATTTGCCGATCCCCCAGAATTTCAAATGTTTCCGATGCAAAGACCTGTTTAGTGTGACGTCATGAAAAAAATTGGTTCCAAACAAAGGCTCCGTCTCACTCGCTCTCGTGGGTTTTCCCATACGAAACACGGTCCAAATTTTCAAATACAAGTGCTAGTAAACAACACGTTCTTTACACCAGTTGTTTTTATCACACCATTGGGTTCCACGTCCCTTATAAAAATTTCCGATTGTTTCAAAAAATTTTCCGATTGGATAAATATTGCCGCGCTTTATTTCCCATAGAAATAATCGAAATTCCATAGAGACAGTCGAAATTCGTGTAGATTCAAGCGCGCTGATTATAGCAACGATAGGTCTTATGATTGAAATAAGGCGAAATACATCTATGGTTCTATCGTAATCAGTAACAGTTTTAACACCCACTTTTTTCTCAGTGATAAAATATGAGAACGCTACACAAACTTTCTGAAACATCGCGCATTAATGCACAATCACAGTTATATCGAAGAAAGTCCTATGTTTTGTCCTTGTCACACTCACAGTTTCTTAAGAGCACAAAATTCTAGGATATAGGCTCATCAGCACCATCACGGCATGTGTTGTACCTCGAACAATAGCTTCGATACGAAGAGAAGTTAGAATGATTGAGTGTCATGGCGGTGATACTCCCATAAGAGACCGTGAGTAAGACAAGGACAAAACGTAGAACGTCTTTCGGTATAACTGTGATTGTAAATTCGCTTGTGATCTTTTAGGAATTATGTTACAGTGAAAAGATACTTTAAGGCAAGTGGAATCTAATGGTGCAATAAAATTTGAGAAAACTGTTGGTTAACTAGCATGAATTTGCGTTCGAAAATTTGGATCTGGTAAATCCACGAGAGTGAGCGAGATAGAGCATTTGTTTGGAACCAATTCTGATCGTGACGTCATCACTAAACAGGTCTACTTAAGGATATGAATGAGCCTCTCTCTTTTCTATACCCCCCCCCCCCGCTCTTCATCAATACCTCGTCGCTTCTTTTCGATGTACCCTCGTCAAACAGATTTTGACACTTTTACGATGCGAAACCCCGAACGCTTAATGCACCGTGAAGAAATCTTGAGACCGGTGGAGCCCAAAGGCGAGGGGCAAAGAGGGTTTCTGGGAAGGATGTTTCCACCCCCCTCCTGCCTTGGAATTTCGACTCATAGGTTGGCACAAATGACTTAGGTTGCTGGACCTGTATGGAATTCTCGTTTAAAGGAATTCGACTTTGACGCTTAATAACTTATTGAAATTAACAGGAATACCGAAACTTTTACAATTTTAAGAAAATAGACGCCTAGACCTCCTGGATTGCAGCAATAAATTAACGATTAATGAAACCAGTTTTAAGAAAATACGTTTTTAATTTTTCAAACCTTCCCGCCAAAGGTTTTGCCATAAGCAAGGCATTGAAACTATGTATTAGATATGAAAATGAAAACAAGAAGCGTACCGTATATATACGGCACGCTTAAAAGGTCCAAAGTGCCGATGCCTTTGCGGGCGTCGCGTCGTTTTGGAAAAAACCTACTATGCTTTACGGGTTTTCTCGGTCTCTGCCAATAGATTAGGGTGTCCTCTCCATTTTTAGAGAAGCCGCAAAAGCAAAGGAATTGACCGCGTGGAAGAATTTGTAGGTTATAAGTTTGACGGTGGACCAGCAGCAGACAGGCAGATTTGCTGGCATTATGGTACGTACGTTCCGATGCGTTTTTCTTCTTTTATTTTCATGAGGCCGGAATGCCGACCAATTTACAAGTCCACCACTGGTCATAGCCTTCGAAATAAACCTTCAAATTCTCTCATACGAGCCACTCTTTATTTCAAATACATAAAGCGTCTTGACTATATCTATAGTATAGTACAGAGTGAGTACAGTTTTTTCCACAAGGGACTCAACATAGTTCATACATTTTCAATTTTTCGCTGAAATAGAACAGGTACCTATAGGTATAGTCTGGTACAAAAAATTAGAATGTCAGACGACTTCTGGGACCCTGGTAAAAAAAAAAAAAACCTCAGGCCCTCAAAGAAGTCTGATGGTAATTGGAACAAGAGGTCTTGAGGGCACCCACAGAAATCTTGAGGTCGCCCTCAAGATTTCTGAGGGTGCCCTCAGGACCTCATGTTCCAATTACCCCCAGACTTCTGAGGTCTTGAGGTCCTGAGGAAAGGCCATTAAGTATTTCTGTGTAACTAACTAAATTTAGGATACCCTAGTAGAGTTTTCTGTAGAAGTTCGTGTTCCTATCACGAAGGCTATGTACTTAACACCTTTTGTCAAGCCGGAGAAGTTGGAGTGCGCACATAAACTTTGCCGGTGGTGGGGTTCGAACCCACGACTTCCCGACTGAGAATCCAGCACTTTACCACTAGGCTACACTGCCCGCGATGACAGATGGGCGAGAATTTCTGAATATGATAATATTGCGGGTGCCGTCAGAAACTTTTGAGGGCCTTCCCTCAAGATTTCTGAGGGTGCCATTGGAGCCCTTATTTTCAAATTACGCTGAGACTTTTTTGAGGGCCTAGATATTTTTTTTTGCAGCTAAGGTTTTTATAATGGGACTTATAAAAATTTCGTTTGTTGTAGATAATTTAATTTGTTTTAACCTTCTAATGAGTGAGGGCCCTGACTTTAGCGTATGAATTACTTGTTCAGTGCAATAACATTAACCTCAAAATTATTATTAGATTTTTAACAACTATAGGTTTCAAGTGATTTAAAAAGAAAATAATATAATAATATGTATATCAAATAATATGAGAATTTCTCGCTCAATGCAATGGTTTAATCGGAAATTTGTTTGATCTTGCACGGAAAAAAATCAGTGCCGGCCACTGTACCGTAAGTGACGGTAAACTCGACTTACGATTGCTGGCGCCGAATCTTCAGTTGTGGGCACCGGTAGTCCCGGTGTGAGAACTGCAGTTTGACCAGCCCTGGGAACCGCATATTCGGTGAGCGGAGTGCCGGCCACGCACCGGTATTTCCCATCCCTCCGAACGCGGTGGACCTTTGGACTCAGGTAATCCCAAATTCACCGTAACCTCTGCAGGCACGAGGACGGGAGCTTACAGTGCTCCTACCCGAGTCACTTACGGTGACCAGCACCGTCAGTCCCGTGAGTCCCTCTGAGTTGTGATCAGTCATGTGTTGTGCTAGTGAAGTTTAGTTTTCATAAGTCCTTTTCCTTTGAAACCCTTTGATAAAATTTATTTTTTAAATTTAATTTTTTTTCATAGTGCCGAATAACGCTGTGATCTGATCCAGTAGTGCTGTGTCTCTGTGCCTTTGCATCGTGTTTCTTTTTTGATTTCAAAATTGAATTTACTATTCGGCATTTCATTTCTTATTCGACTTAAATGTGTGCTCTAATATTTTGTTATTTTTTTTTGCACGCGTGTAAAATGTAAACACCATAATTTAAACCATGAAACTAACTGCAATCAACCGCGTTTAGATTGGATGCTTCATAAATACAATTTCAGAAACAAACAAACCAAAATTAATAATAATACAAAAAACCATTCAGATTTTGATCCGCGTGTGTTTAATTAAAGACGCCCCCAAGTGTCATGTCATATGAGATTCAATTTTTGATTTCACCGATCAAGCATATATTTTTTCTTACTGTGTGTTTGATCTGTGACAAAAGAATCGATTCGGAGTGATCATCCAAAGAATGGACTAACAATACTAATTGCAAGGTATGACATTTTTTTTTTTTTTCATTTGATGTAAACTGAATGTCCAAGTAAAAAACGTGGTTTTTTCTGCCCCCCCCCCGTTTTCTTTCAAGAGACCAAGGGTACCTATACCTTTAGAAGGTGCATACTTATGATATAATCAATGCTTCTAAGCGTGAGATAAAAATGTGTTTAATCCTGAATTGATTATTTCCATCTGTATTTTGATTTTCCGTGGCCATTTTTGCTAATAGAAAATTGAGTATGTTGTTCAAAAAGGACAGTTCTCGCATTATAATGTATATTCAATTATGAGATAACTTTTTGAAAACATCTTATGTACTATCTATTCGTCAATTAAAAATGTTAGAATTAGATTCGATTTGTAAGTCAACCGGAACCTATATGATGATTTCTATTCTATTACTAGTTCTTCTCAGTGCGGAAATAAGCTAGAGAGAAGTGCAAAAGTAAGTTTCTGTTATTTATTACTCATTTAATAAATCAAAATTTTTGAAATCACATGGGAAATGTAAAAACAAATCATCGAATTTGCCCTAAATTAGAGGAATTGTGCCTCGTTTCCCATCAAATCGGCGTGGTGTAGTGGTTAGGGCGTTAGGATGTTAGGGTCGTTAGGCTGTAGGAGTTAGAAGGTTGTGGGTTCGAATCCCGCTTCGGTCGCAGAAATTTCGGTGACAGAATATCCGATCAGTGTTTCGTCTCGATCAATTTTTTTCTTTACAGTATGTTATATACAGCATTTTAGCCTTATTTCGTATTGATTCACTGAAAATAGGACGTAAAAAGTTTTTGGATCCGCTAATGCGCATCGTAAATGAAAATATGGGAGTGCAGGTGTAGTAGCACGAAGCATTAATGCCGGTGTGACAACTGTAACTCTTCAGTTGGCCGAGAGGGTAAACGCGGGTACCAACACCGTAAGTTACGGTGAATGAGTGTCAGTGGACCAGCAGGTAGCATTTTGAAGGACTGAACTGACGGCGCCAGGAACTGCAGTGAGCAGTGGCGACAGCCGAAACTTCGGGTATGGCACCGGCAGTGACTTACAGTAACCAGGGCCTGCAGACTGCAGTTCTCAGGACCGTAACTCGCCTGTATCCCTATAGTCACCGTAACCTTCCGGCCACGGGACCGAGTTTACGGGTGTGGCAACCGATGTTTTTTTTCCGTGTGAACTTTTAACCCTCTTTGTGCCAAAGTGGATCCAGCCGATGAAAAAATTATTTTTTTGGTTTTTTCCTGACCTATAGGCCCTAAAAAATATGCTCAAGCAAAAACATTGAAAAAACCCCATAGATTATTATTACTTTTTTTTTTTTTTTTTTTTTTTTTTTTTTTTTTTTTTTTTTTTAAATTATTATTATTATATGTATTAATTACTTAACCAGTGGTGGCTTCACGGTGGGCCAGATGCATTTCGTAGCGTGCCAAAAGTCCGAAAAACGAGGTGCTTCGTTTTGACCGCGATAATTGCCTTAATGTACTCCATATGACCCATGAGTAAGGTCATTGTGAGGATTTGTCTCCAAATTAACTAATAACTGAGATACGGGGGTCGAAAGATGCATCCATCCGCAAGGCTCGCCCGAGTTAAAAAACAGGTTCTCGGTCATGTGCTTCATGTTTGTTTACTTCACGGGTTTCAATGGAAAGCTGCGGCAGATCTGGCTAAGGAAATGACTTCTTCAGAACCTGGTGAGTATTTTTCACAACTAACTTTTGATTTTTGAGCGATTATTATACAATATACATCCTATGGCAAATTTTCATATTGTTGTCAAAAAACCTCGAAGAACGTAAAAAAGTCAACTTTGTTAGACCCGGAAAAAAAATGTCTGAAAATGTCAACCCGGTCTCTTCATCTTCCAGCTGTACATATGCTGAAAAACGAGGGAAAAAATCCCCAATAGGTAATTATAGGTAGAACCCCTTTTTTTTAGTTTAAAGATCGCTGTTTTTAACGAAATATCTAAACAGGATCATCAAAATGTCAATATTTCGTTAAAAACAACGATCTTTAAACAAAAAAAAAAAATGGGTTTCTACCTATAATTACCTATTGGGGATTTTTTCCCTCGTTTTTCAGCATATGTACAACTGGAAAATGAAGAGACCGGGTTGACATTTTTGACATTTTTTTTTCCGGGTCTAACAAAGTTGACACTTTTTACGTTTTTCGAGGTTTTTTTGACAACAATAATATGAAAAGGGGTTCATTCAAAATCGGCATTTTTCGCCCACTGCTTGTTTTTGACGAAACTTTGAGGATCGATTGGGGTTACTATTAGTAGTGGATCCTGAAATTTTCGCGACCTAAAACCAATTTTTAGAGGGGGCGGGGGGTCAAAGTTGAAACCTTCAAACTCAAATATCTCGCTAACGAGAAAAGGTTTTGAAATGTGGTTTGCGCGAAAAAACACGAAATAAAATTTCCTTTCTTTTGACTACCTACATGTTCCACAAAATTTTAAACAAACACTTGCAATTTGCAATTTTTTGATTTTCAGGCTCAAAATTTTTTACAAATTTTTTTACAAATTTTGAAATTCTGAAAAAACGCACTCTTCGATTTTGATCTCTGCAAGATATGTTATTCTCTAGACAATTTGCTACAATTTAGTTTAAACCGCATGTTGGGGAAACTTTTCGTTTCTGAGTTATGAATTTTTAAAGTTTCAAAAATCGCAATTTTAGCGTTCTCAGTGACAGCGACGAAACCTAAACAAATAATTTCTCCGCTTTTAATCAACAAAACTTGATGAAAATTGGGATTTGGGGGTTTTGAAGGTCGTGAAATTCAATTCTTCAAATCTGATAGCAGAATTGAATTTTACGACCTTCAAAACCCCCAAATCCCAATTTTCATCAAGTTTTGTTGATTAGAAGCGGAGAAATTATTTGTTTAGGTTTCGTCGCTGTCACTGAGAACGCTAAAATTGCGATTTTTGAAACTTTAAAAATTCATAACTCAGAAACGAAAAGTTTCCCCAACATGCGGTTTAAACTAAATTGTAGCAAATTGTCTAGAGAATAACATATCTTGCAGAGATCAAAATCGAAGGTTGCGTTTTTTCAGAATTTCAAAATCCTGAAAATCAAAAAATTGCAAATTGCAAGTGTTTGTTTAAAATTTTGTGGAACATGTGGGTAGTCAAAAGAAAGGAAATTTTATTTGTGTTTTTTCGCGCAAACCACATTTCAAAACCTTTTCTCGTTAGCGAGATATTTGAGTTTGAAGGTTTCAACTTTGACCCCCCGCCCCCCTCTAAAAATTGGTTTTAGGTCGCGAAAATTTCAGGATCCACTACTAATAGTAACCCCAATCGATCCCCAAAGTTTCGTCAAAAACAAGCAGTGGGCGAAAAATGCCGATTTTGAATGAACCCCTTTGCCATAGAATGTATAATAATCGCTCAAAAATCAAAATTAGTAGTGAAAAATACTCACTGGGTTCTGTAGAAGTCATTTCCCTAGCCAGGTCTGCCGTAGCTTTCCATTAAAACCCGTAAAGTAAACAAACATGAAGCACATGACTGAGAACCTGTTTTTTAACTCGGGCGAGCCTTGCAGATAGATGCATCTTTCGACCCCCGTATCTCAGTTATTAGTTAATTTGGAGACAAATCCTCACAATGACCTTACTCATGGGTCATATGGAGTACATTAAGGCCATTATCGGTCGAAACAAAGCACCTCATTTTTCGGACTTTTGGCACGCTACGAAATGCAACTGGCCCACCGTGGGCTTTGTGCCATGTGTGGCAAAAATGTTTTACCTCCATTGGAATACATGGTAAGCAATCGATTGTTTTTCATGGGATCATATGATATGGGATATAAAGAATGTTGCCGAAATGCACGAGTTACTATATTGAAAATAACCTCTGAAACATTTAAGATTCGAAAGTCTGAGTGCGAGTTTGTTGTCCTGTAAAAATGTTCCAGTCATATTCAAAATGATTGAAGCTCACCCTTGAAGATTTCTGATCAGAATTTCTAAAGTTATAAGGGCCCCTTAAAAGATTCGAGATGCTCTGTGGGCGCCCTCAAGCGTTCTGCGGCCACCCTCAAGGCGCTCTGTGGTCGCCCTCAAGGTGCTCTGTGGTCGCCCATAAGAGCTCTGTGGTCGCCCTCAAGTGCTCTGTGGGTGCCCTCAAAGATTCTGTGGGCGCCCTCAAAGATTCTGTGGGTGCCCTCAGAAAACCTCAGAGGCCCTCAGAAATCCTGAGGGTGCCCTCAGGATTTTCTGAGGTTCTCTGAGATTTTTTTTTTACCAGGGTATATTAAAGAATCATGATTTATCATGATAGTTAAACTTCAAATGGACTTTCAAAAAAAAGCTCGAAAAAGCTTGTTGGGATCTCGACGGAAATTAACTCCTAAAAGGGTCTAGTTTACGCCTACCATCATCAATTTTTGCGCTAAAAGAGATATGTATCATTTTTCAAGCCGCATTTAAGCATTAATTTCTAAAGCCGTTAGGAGGCAGTTTTTGTGAGTTGGCAACAACGGCATTGATCTAAACATATCATTTAAAGAGGATCGATTATTCATGAGAGAAATAATGGAGTGTGGCCATTCGAGAATCGATTTTTTTCCTTAAAAGAGTGTTTTGCTTCTGATAAAAGTGTTTTAGTGTGAGTGAACTCATTAACTCAAACTGCTCCACTCCTCTCCATTCCTCGGGTGTTTTCGCTATCCTAAGCAGAGCTTGCCTTAAGGTTGTTATTAGTAGTATTTACAATCCTACAAAGTATTATTGATGTATCCAAAAATATTAGCTTTAAAAACAACCACCTATTCAACAGGGTGAAAACGAGCGCTGAATAAACACAAATCGCCCGATTGGAGTCCCACACCCAGCTCTCCTGATCAAAATTTTAAAATTCTAATTGCACCCAAGAATAGTACTTACTAATACCTTAAATTCCACCAAGTTTCATCTTTGTCCCTACTCGTGGTCAAAAGTTACGAGGTTTTGTACATCCCGCCCATTGACTCAAAGCACTGTGCGCCGCGCCGCTCTATACGCAAACTAGCGCTGTTATGATGTTGTAATAGTAACTATTGAATGAATAAGCATGAGTGGAATGGTGAATGATTGCGATTTGCGATTGTGGCGCACTCACAAGAAGCAGCGACAAAAGTTGAAACAGAGGTGTATGAATGAGTGAGAGAGAAGGAAGAGAAGGAGGGTTCGTGTGTGTCACTGAATTTGATTTTGAGTGAAATAAAATAATGGAGAAAGTGTGACTAAAGAGAGAAAGAGTCGGAACGGATATGGTAGCGCGGCGGAGGGAGGAGTAAGACGAGAAAAAGGTTCGGTTTCGGCGTTTGTGAGGAGAGGAAGTAGAGGTAAACATTCAATTCATTCGAGTTCCATTTCCCGAATACCCAGTTTCGTTTTAATTCCCTTGCATACGAACTCCGATGTCCAACTCATTCGAGCGTATAGTTCTGAATAACGAATAATTTTGTTCAATATTCAAAATCGGTTTTGTAAACGAATAACATTTTTATTCGTTATTCGGAATTATGTTTTAAACGGTACTATTCATTTTCCAAACACAATATTGAATGTAAACTACTTTTATTCAGAATTAAAAACTGGTTTTGAATAACGAATAATTTTATTCCTTACTCCAAATTAGTTTTCAATACGAATAAAATTGTCATTCCTTATTCGGGATTATGTTTGAAACGAAACTATTCATTTTCCAAACATAATTTTCAATGAAAAATACTTTTATTCATTATTAAAAATTGATTTTGAATAACGAATAATTTTATTCCTTATACCAAATCGTTTTCCAATACGAATAAAACTTTTATTCGTTATTTGGAATTATGTTTGAAACTAAACTATTACTTATCATTTTCCAAATGCAATTTTGAATAACGAATAATTTTCAGTCATTATTCAAAATTGGTTTTGAATAACGAAAAATTGTAATTTTTATTCAAAATTTGTTTTCCATACGAATAAATTTTTCATTTTTTATTTGGAATCATGTTCAAAGATAAATTATTCACCTTTCAGGGGTAAACTTAAATAATGATTAAAAGTATTCGTTATTTCTAATTCACCTTTGAAGATAAAATATTCGAAAAAATTATACGTTTGGAAGATGAATAGTGCCCAACACTGTCTGGGTGTCGGGTCCGCTCGGCGAATCATTAACACCCAATGAGACTCGATTTCTTAGATATTCAAATATTTGAAAGGCGGGAAACCGTATTTAAAATGAGATAATGTTTTTAATGATTTCTCTGTTACAAGCGAGTTTTACTTCGTGAATTTTGCAAAAGGCACAACACGGAAACAGACTGAATCGATCCATGTAACATACAACCCTAATAAGACCATGGTTTTTGCTGTAGCTTAGGATATCAGACGAAAAAGTGGTCGGAGTCGATGTTTCCTGTGCGAATATACGTTCGGTAGTTTTCTGTGGTCTGTTGTCTGACTTGCCGTGTGCGTTCTACCGAACGCTCAGATACTTTTTCCCAGTTTCTATTGATAGAGTGAGAAAATAAACATAAAACGCCACATTAATCATTTTGTGTTGAAAATTCAATATTATTTCATGTGTAAATCTCTGTTTGCTCTGCGTAGTTTTTTCTCGAGAGCAAGAAAGCTTGATCATCACCTGCTGGCAGTTTTATCGAATTTGGCATACAATTTGAAAATTTTACGGCAGTGTCCCTAAGAGTAATCAGTAAAATAGGCAACGTTTGAGGTAACTCCATGAGATTGAAATAACACGGTCGGATTTGAATATGTTTGAACAAGCAACGTTTCATAGGTGTACATCAAATACTTCTGCCGCCTAACTAATCATACCTTGCCAAAGTTCTCGTTGAGTTGAACGATATAAAAGCATCCTTTGTAATTTTTCGAATAGTTTTGTCTTGTTTTCATAGTGGATTGTTTAAGTTTCTCTGGTTCTGAATCAGGTTCAGATCACCAACGCCGTGAACCCAGGTGAAAATTCTCTCGGTTCGAGTCAGTGGCGTCACTAGGGGGGGGGGGGGGGTTGTTTGCCCTTTTGCCCTCCCCCCCCCCCCCACAAACGGTGAAGAGAGAAAACAATTGAAAAAAGTAAAGGAAGAAGAGAAAGGACAGAAGAGACAAAAGAAACAAAAGAAGATAGCAGAAGGGGACAAAGGAAGAGAAAATTAAGGGAAAAAGGGGAAGGAAAAGATATAGACTAATAATAATTAATAATAAATATAAATAATAATTATTAGTAGAGCTTGAAGGTTAACACTCCGTTTTTTGTTTTTGTTCTTGTTTTGTTTTGTTTTGTTTTTTTTTTTTAATCTCAGAGTATAGGATTTCAGATCCAACTAAAGTTGAATCGTGACTGATGTCTAAATAACCAAAACAATAACAGCAGATACTGACCTAAAGTCTGATGAATTTATTTTTTTGCATTGTTCCAAGTGGAAACCATTTTCAATTGGACCAAGGAGATAGTTTGGTCATTTTCGTTAGTGATTTTCAGTAAAATTTCATTCAGATAATAATCGTAAAATTTTGGGGAGTAAGTAAATTCCACACTTTTTTACCTGTTCGTATGTAAATTTCCACACCGGCCCAAAAAAAGGTAGTATGTAAATTCCACACTGGACCCAAAAGCGGGATATGTAAACTCCACACGGACGCCTGTTCATTGTAAAATGTAGCGAGGGGCGAAAAAAAGAAGAAATATAAGGTTAGGTTGACAAAAAGTTGAAAAACTTGACTACGTATTCAAATAATCAAGCCTTCCAACTTTTCACCCCCCTTTACCTTTGATCACTGCCGTACATAATAAAACAAAAAACTGAAGGAAAAATGCGAGGGTGGGATAGGAAAACAGTTAGGAGCTAGGTTACCTTCACTAGCTTGGCCCGAGAGCAAGACTTAAAAGGTTGGAAGGCCCTGGATGATGTGGATACGCACTACAATTATTTAGAAATATTGGTGTTTATTGTTTATTTTTTTGGCGATTCCTTAAATGGTACTGTTAAAAAAACTGTGAAGTCCGGAAAAACAGCTAATTTAATTTTTACTTTCTCACTCTAATGGAATTAGAAAAATTGAGAAAGTATTGCGATGGCGCAGAGATTTTTGATGCATTTTGTTTCGATACTTGGCCCGCTGCGACTAAGTCAATCATGATAATTATAAAATAATTGGCTCTTATCATGCCTAATACTATCCTAAAGAACATCCATCCATGATATTTCAATATTTCTGAACCATAAGTGGTAAGGAGGAGTAAATGCACAAAATTTCTGTGGCGTCTGTCTGTCTGTCCGTCTGTCTGTCTGTCAGTCTGTCGTAATCATGAACGTGAAATCCAGCATAACTTTTGAACTACTGATCCATATGCATCCAAATTTTGCAGAGATGTTGCTTTTAACTTTCCCCTAAGAGGGCATTCTTTTGTTTTCTTAAAATTTTAATTTTTAGGTTAGTTATGGAAGAAAAATGGTTTCCATTAAAATCAATGGGAAAATGGGTCAAAAAAGAGAAAAATTTAAATATTTCAATATTGGATTTTTGGATTTGGAAGAAAATTTGTAAAAACATTCTACAATCAGCCCACAGTAAAATTAACCCCTTATAGTTCAGCAAAATAACCCTTAAGACCGTTTAAAAATCAATTTAGGGCGTTCGAGCCAAATCTTGAAATCAGTGCCAATTACTAAAAGCCTGATGAATTTTGATGAAACTTTGTATACACAATGTACTACCACAGTACTAAAATATTTTCTTCTCACTGTCATCATAACAAATCCTTTCGACCGTTTCAAGGGACCATATAGGTGCGATTGAGCAAAAAAAGACTAATTAAGCAAATAAAAACATAATCCTACTTATTGAGATAATTCGGGTTGGATCCAATTAATTTTAATTAAATCCGGCACAAACAATCTACCTACCTACATTTACTCTACTTTATATAGAATTTCTTATCATTACAATACACAGCCCTTAAGACTGTTTAAAAAATCAAAATCAGTGCGCTCGACCCAAAAAAATGGAATTATCGTGAGATATTAATCTTTAAACTTGGAGTCAATCAATTATGGCTCGATGAATTTTGATAAAAACTTTTGTACACACAATCCACTATCAAAATACATACTAAGATATTTTTCTTTCTTAGTCACCATACACAACTGGTAAAACCTTTTCAAGCGGCAATATAGGTGGGTTTGAGAAAAAAATATGGGGTTATAAACAAATAAAAACATAATCCTATTAATTGGGATAATTCAGGTTTGGTCCAATGAATTTTTATAAAAACTGGCAAATACAATCTACAATTAGTCTATAAAGAAAGTATTCCTTACAGATACAATATACAACACTTAAGAGAGTTTAAAAATCAAATAGGGTGTTCGACCCAAAAACATGAATTAAAGCGGGGAATTAATGTTAAAACTTGGAGTCAATCATTCATGGGATGAATTTTGATGACACTTTGCACAAACATATTATGTTACCGACCCACTGAAATATTCCTATCCTACAGTCATTATCAAAAACCTTTAAGACCGTTTCAAGGGCCAATATAGGTGCGATCGAGCAAAAATCTTTGAAACCAAGCAAATAAAAAAACAATCGTAAAACTTGGAATAAGAAATTCAATTATGACTCAATTATGTTTGATGAAAATTGCGACAAAAAGTTTGCAACCAACCTAGGCAGGGATTTCTTTTCAATGTAAAACTATAATATACAACTCTTAAGTCTGAGACTGTTTAAAGGCAAAATAGCCGTTCCATCAAACCCAAAAAATAGATTATCCAAAGAAAATTAAACTTATAAAGAAAATGGATGAATGAATTTTGTTGACATTTGGTGTACACAATCTTTCAAACAAAGAACATCTTTAAAGGGGGTTTAATCTACCAAACTAAAAATTATTTTGAAGATCCACAGTTCAAAACCCATCCTTCAAAGGATGAAGTAGGCAACTATTCGTACAGCTCTCTGTTAAATCGCAAACACTTCAATTGAAGGCGGAATTATGTCCAGAGGTGAAAATGTTTTAAATTTGATGGGAGTCTAGGAGTCTCTCCCAGAATTCTAAAGGGGGTTGGGGGTCTCCCCCAGATATCTAAAGGGGGTCTGGGGGGCTCCCCAAGGATTCTAAAGGGGGGTCTGGGGGGCTCCCCCAGAATACTAGAGGAGGGGTCTGGGGTCTCCCCCAGAATACTAGAGGGGGTCTGGGGGGGTCCTTTGACCCCCCCCCCCATAAAAATGGAGGGAGAAAGTGTTCGTAGGGTGTTCCCTACAGTTTATTTTCTTTTGTCAAGGGGGCGTATATGTATGAAACACGTTTGAGAAAATAAAATCTGGATATCTCATTGTTATGATAAGCTTACTATGCTACTATCATCTTTCAATTTCTCCTAACCCAACGCGGGAAAAACTGATCTTCATCACAACATGCATAATCTCCCGATTTCAGTATAGTGGGTGGATAACTCCACAATAGTGGAAGAATCGTTCTTTTGGAAAAAAAGTGAAACTTTCAGGGATTGTATTTGACCCTTAGGAGAATGGGAAAATCGAAGAGACCCCAAAATTTGGGGCCCCCGGGGGGCCCAGGGGGGGGCCCCAAAAATCTTATTTTGCTCTAACTTTTGAACGAGTCATTTTTTTAAAAAAAATGATCTTTAAAAAGATGGGAAATTTAATTCTAAAAAAAAAATGTTTCTTGGTATTTTTCATTTGAACGACAAAAAACCAAGATATACCCGGGAAAACCGATTGGACGTTGGAAGCCCCACCCGGATCGGCCGCCGCATGTAGTATAGGGTCTCTTACGCTGCCGCGCGAAAGTATCTCTTGCTGCACAGTTGGCACTCACACTCCGACACTTCGCTCAAGTTTATGTCACTTAGAGAGTTGTGGCACGGGGGGGGTGGTAAACCCCCCCCCCCCCCCCCCCAAAATGAATTACACCCGTTTGAAGAAGTCGACTAATTTCCTTTAAATTTTTTAATCAGTTTGTCGCTAATAAAAAAAAAAAGTAACCTAAGTAAGTTTATGTCTTCGTTTTGGGGGGGGGGGAGGGGTACCCTCCCCCCACCCCCCCCATGAATTGCACCCGTATACAGAACTAAATACATTTCCGTTTATTTTTTTTCGTTTATTGCTAAAAATGAACGAAAGTAACCTGATTAAGTTCTGATCAACGTTGATATCGTTGAAAAAAACGTAACTACGAATGTGGAGTTTTTATCGAAAAAGTATTGATACGAAGGAAGGGGGTATCACCCCCCTCCCCCTCCCTTCCCTACTAGAGAATCCAGATTTTCGTTTTAAGTAGATTCCATGAATCTACTTATTGCGGAGGGTGCGATGTTGGATTTTTCGGGAAATTTTATCAAATGAGCACGTTTCTGGTCCCCCGAGTGAAAAATACCACTCGTTGAAAATTGTATATATATATATATAATAATACCTTTAGAGTTGGTCAGACTCTAAAGTTTGGAGAAACAACAAAGCCAAAAAAGAAAAAAAAAACATTTAAAAAAAAATGTAAGAACGTGTAAAAAAAAACCCGGGGGGGGAGAGTTCAGCTCAGGCAGGTGCACAGAAATGCATGAGCGGGACAGCGTTTCGAGAGCGCCACGACCGGTTTCGTCGTTGTTTCGACTCATCAGGTGGGCTTACTTAGGGGTTTTTTTTTTGTGTTTTTATTATTATTATTATTATATATATATATATATATATATATATATATATTATATATATATATAAAATAATAATATATTATATATATATATAATATATATATCTTTTTATGTATGTTTCAGCCAGTTTTACCGTTTTATGTCCCACGATCCTGTTTTAATTTTTTGTTTTTATTTTTGAAATTTTTCTCAACTATTCGTTGGGTTTAATTCTTTGGGTGAGTTCGAAGATGGTGTAAATCCGACAGTTAGTTTTCGCGCTATGGGCCGTGTTTGAGTCGTAAAATGTGTTTTTGAGGTTTATTTTTAGGAGTGTTTGTTTTGAGTATTTTTTTTTTGGGAAAAATTTTTGTTGGCCGTTTTGTTACGCAACTTTTTTACTCGAGTCATTTTTTTTTTGTTTTACGTTGTAAGCGAGTTATAGTGATGTTTTTTTCGGGTTTTTTGGGGAGTTTTTTTAGAATAAATTTTTTTTTTGTTTCAAA
>VMOF01000035.1:21899529-21962029 GCA_011764245.1 Trialeurodes vaporariorum
AACGATTTTTAAACAAAAAAAAAAATGGGTTTCTACCTATAATTACCTATTGGGGTTTTTTTCCCCCTCGTTTTTCAGCATATGTACAACTGGAAAATGAAGAGACCGGGTTGACATTTTTGACATTTTTTTTCCGGGTCTAACAAAGTTGACACTTTTTACGTTTTTCGAGGTTTTTTTGACAACAATAATATGAAAAGGGGTTCATTCAAAATCGGCATTTTTCGCCCACTGCTTGTTTTTGACGAAACTTTGAGGATCGATTGGGGTTACTATTAGTAGTGGATCCTGAAATTTTCGCGACCTAAAACCAATTTTTAGAGGGGGCGGGGGGTCAAAGTTGAAACCTTCAAACTCAAATATCTCGCTAACGAGAAAAGGTTTGAAATGTGGTTTGCGCGAAAAAACACGAAATAAAATTTCCTTTTTTTTGACTACCTACATGTTCCACAAAATTTTAAACAAACACTTGCAATTTGCAATTTTTTGATTTTCAGGCTAAAAATTTTTTAAAAATTTTTTTTACAAATTTTGAAATTCTGAAAAAACGCACTCTTCGATTTTGATCTCTGCAAGATATGTTATTCTCTAGACAATTTGCTACAATTTAGTTTAAACCGCATGTTGGGGAAACTTTTCGTTTCTGAGTTATGAATTTTTAAAGTTTAAAAAATCGCAATTTTAGCGTTCTCAGTGACAGCGACGAAACCTAAACAAATAATTTCTCCGCTTTTAATCAACAAAACTTGATAAAAATTGGGATTTGGGGGTTTTGAAGGTCGTGAAATTCAATTCTTCAAATCTGATAGCAGAATTGAATTTTACGACCTTCAAAACCCCCAAATCCCAATTTCATCAAGTTTTGTTGATTAGAAGCGGAGAAATTATTTGTTTAGGTTTCGTCGCTGTCACTGAGAACGCTAAAATTGCGATTTTTGAAACTTTAAAAATTCATAACTCAGAAACGAAAAGTTTCCCCAACATGCGGTTTAAACTAAATTGTAGAAAATTTGTCTAGAGAATAACATATCTTGCAGAGATCAAATCGAAGGTTGCGTTTTTTCAGAATTTCAAAATCCTGAAAATCAAAAAATTGCAAATTGCAAGTGTTTGTTTAAAATTTTGTGGAACATGTGGGTAGTCAAAAGAAAGGAAATTTTATTTTGTGTTTTTTCGCGCAAACCACATTTCAAAACCTTTCTCGTTAGCGAGATATTTGAGTTTGAAGGTTTCAACTTTGACCCCCCGCCCCCCTCTAAAAATTGGTTTTAGGTCGCGAAAATTTCAGGATCCACTACTAATAGTAACCCCAATCGATCCCAAAGTTTCGTCAAAAAAAAGCAGTGGGCGAAAAATGCCGATTTTGAATGAACCCCTTTGCCATAGAATGTATAATAATCGCTCAAAAATCAAAATTAGTAGTGAAAAATACTCACTGGGTTCTGTAGAAGTCATTTCCCTAGCCAGGTCTGCCGTAGCTTTCCATTAAAACCCGTAAAGTAAACAAACATGAAGCACATGACTGAGAACCTTTTTTTTTAACTCGGGCGAGCCTTGCAGATAGATGCATCTTTCGACCCCCGTATCTCAGTTATTAGTTAATTTGGAGACAAATCCTCACAATGACCTTACTCATGGGTCATATGGAGTACATTAAGGCCATTATCGGTCGAAACAAAGCACCTCATTTTTCGGACTTTTGGCACGCTACGAAATGCAACGGGCCCCACCGTGGGCTTTGTGCCATGTGTGGCAAAAATGTTTTACCTCCATTGGAATACATGGTAAGCAATCGATTGTTTTTCATGGGATCATATGATATGGGATATAAAGAATGTTGCCGAAATGCACGAGTTACTATATTGAAAATAACCTCTGAAACATTTAAGATTCGAAAGTCTGAGTGCGAGTTTGTTGTCCTGTAAAAATGTTCCAGTCATATTCAAAATGATTGAAGCTCACCCTTGAAGATTTCTGATCAGAATTTCTAAAGTTATAAGGGCCCCTTAAAAGATTCGAGATGCTCTGTGGGCGCCCTCAAGCGTTCTGCGGCCACCCTCAAGGCGCTCTGTGGTCGCCCTCAAGGTGCTCTGTGGTCGCCCATAAGAGCTCTGTGGTCGCCCTCAAGTGCTCTGTGGGTGCCCTCAAAAATTCTGTGGGCGCCCTCAAAGATTCTGTGGGTGCCCTCAGAAAAACCCCAGAGGCCCTCAGAAATCCTGAGGGTGCCCTCAGGATTTTCTGAGGTTCTCTGAGATTTTTTTTTACCAGGGTATATTAAAGAATCATGATTTATCATGATAGTTAAACTTCAAATGGACTTTCAAAAAAAAGCTCGAAAAAGCTTGTTGGGATCTCGACGGAAATTAACTCCTAAAAGGGTCTAGTTTACGCCTACCATCATCAATTTTTGCGCTAAAAGAGATATGTATCATTTTTTAAGCCGCATTTAAGCATTAATTTCTAAAGCCGTTAGGAGGCAGTTTTTTTGAGTTGGCAACAACGGCATTGATCTAAACATATCATTTAAAGAGGATCGATTATTCATGAGAGAAATAATGGAGTGTGGCCATTCGAGAATCGATTTTTTTTCCCTTTAAAAAAGTGTTTTGCTTCTGATAAAAGTGTTTTTGTGTGAGTGAACTCATTAACTCAAACTGCTCCACTCCTCTCCATTCCTCGGGTGTTTTTGCTATCCTAAGCAGAGCTTGCCTTAAGGTTGTTATTAGTAGTATTTACAATCCTACAAAGTATTATTGATGTATCCAAAAATATTAGCATTAAAAAACCACCTATTCAACAGGGTGAAAACGAGCGCTGAATAAACACAAATCGCCCGATTGGAGTCCCACACCCAGCTCTCCTGATCAAAATTTTAAAATTCTAATTGCACCCAAGAATAGTACTTACTAATACCTTAAATTCCACCAAGTTTCATCTTTGTCCCTACTCGTGGTCAAAAGTTACGAGGTTTTGTACATCCCGCCCATTGACTCAAAGCACTGTGCGCCGCGCCGCTCTATACGCAAACTAGCGCTGTTATGATGTTGTAATAGTAACTATTGAATGAATAAGCATGAGTGGAATGGTGAATGATTGCGATTTGCGATTGTGGCGCACTCACAAGAAGCAGCGACAAAAGTTGAAAACAGAGGTGTATGAATGAGTGAGAGAGAAGAGAAGAGAAGGAGGGTTCGTGTGTGTCACTGAATTTGATTTTGAGTGAAATAAAATAATGGAGAAAGTGTGACTAAAGAGAGAAAGAGTCGGAACGGATATGGTAGCGCGGCGGAGGGAGGAGTAAGACGAGAAAAAGGTTCGGTTTCGGCGTTTGTGAGGAGAGGAAGTAGAGGTAAACATTCAATTCATTCGAGTTCCATTTCCCGAATACCCAGTTTCGTTTTAATTCCCTTGCATACGAACTCCGATGTCCAACTCATTCGAGCGTATAGTTCTGAATAACGAATAATTTTGTTCAATATTCAAAATCGGTTTTGTAAACGAATAACATTTTTATTCGTTATTCGGAATTATGTTTTAAACGGTACTATTCATTTTCCAAACACAATATTGAATGTAAACTACTTTTATTCAGAATTCAAACTGGTTTTGAATAACGAATAATTTTATTCCTTACTCCAAATTAGTTTTCAATACGAATAAAATTGTCATTCCTTATTCGGGATTATGTTTGAAACGAAACTATTCATTTTCCAAACATAATTTTCAATGAAAAATACTTTTATTCATTATTCAAAATTGATTTTGAATAACGAATAATTTTATTCCTTATACCAAATCGGTTTCCAATACGAATAAAACTTTTATTCGTTATTTGGAATTATGTTTGAAACTAAACTATTACTTATCATTTTCCAAATGCAATTTTGAATAACGAATAATTTTCAGTCATTATTCAAAATTGGTTTTGAATAACGAAAAATTGTAATTTTTATTCAAAATTTGTTTTCCATACGAATAAATTTTTCATTTTTTATTTGGAATCATGTTCAAAGATAAATTATTCACCTTTCAGGGGTAAACTTAAATAATGATTAAAAGTATTCGTTATTTCTAATTCACCTTTGAAGATAAAATATTCGAAAACAATTATACGTTTGGAAGATGAATAGTGCCCAACACTGTCTGGGTGTCGGGTCCGCTCGGCGAATCATTAACAACCAATGAGACTCGATTTCTTAGACATTCAAATATTTGAAAGGCGGAAACCGTATTTAAAATGAGATAATGTTTTTAATGATTTCTCTGTTACAAGCGAGTTTTACTTCGTGAATTTTGCAAAAGGCACAACACGGAAACAGACTGAATCGATCCATGTAACATACAACCCTAATAAGACCATGGTTTTTGCTGTAGCTTAGGATATCAGACGAAAAAGTGGTCGGAGTCGATGTTTCCTGTGCGAATATACGTTCGGTAGTTTTCTGTGGTCTGTTGTCTGACTTCCGTGTGCGTTCTACCGAACGCTCAGATACTTTTTCCCAGTTTCTATTGATAGAGTGAGAAAATAAACATAAAACGCCACATTAATCATTTTGTGTTGAAAATTCAATATTATTTCATGTGTAAATCTCTGTTTGCTCTGCGTAGTTTTTTCTCGAGAGCAAGAAAGCTTGATCATCACCTGCTGGCAGTTTTATCGAATTTGGCATACAATTTGAAAATGTTACGGCAGTGTCCCTAAGAGTAATCAGTAAAATAGGCAACGTTTGAGGTAACTCCATGAGATTGAAATAACACGGTCGGATTTGAATATGTTTGAACAAGCAACGTTTCATAGGTGTACATCAAATACTTCTGCCGCCTAACTAATCATACCTTGCCAAAGTTCTCGTTGAGTTGAACGATATAAAAGCATCCTTTGTAATTTTTCGAATAGTTTTGTCTTGTTTTCATAGTGGATTGTTTAAGTTTCTCTGGTTCTGAATCAGGTTCAGATCACCAACTCCGTGAACCCAGGTGAAAATTCTCTCGGTTCGAGTCAGTGGCGTCACTGGGGGGGGGGGGTTGTTTGCCCTTTTGCCCTCCCCCCCCCCCCCCCCACAAACGGTGAAGAGAGAAAACAATTGAAAAAAGTAAAGGGAAGAGAAAAGACAGAAGAGACAAAAAAACAAAAGAAATAGCAGAAGGGGACAAAGGAAGAGAAAATTTAAAGGGAAAAAGGGGAAGGAAAAGATATAGACTAATAATAATTAATAATAATATAAATAATAATTATTAGTAGAGC
Source organism: Trialeurodes vaporariorum (assembly GCA_011764245.1). NCBI lineage: Eukaryota > Metazoa > Arthropoda > Insecta > Hemiptera > Aleyrodidae > Trialeurodes > Trialeurodes vaporariorum. The sequence goes on from VMOF01000035.1 coordinate 21,904,775, forward strand.
TTGAAGGTTAACACTCCGTTTTTTTGTTTTTGTTCTTGTTTTGTTTGTTTTGTTTTTTTTTTTTTTTAAACTCAGAGTATAGGATTTCAGATCCAACTAAAGTTGAATCGTGACTGATGTCTAAATAACCAAAACAATAACAGCAGATACTGACCTAAAGTCTGATGAATTTATTTTTTTGCATTGTTCCAAGTGGAAACCATTTTCAATTGGACCAAGGAGATAGTTTGGTCATTTTTGTTAGTGATTTTCAGTAAAATTTCATTCAGATAATAATCGTAAAATTTTGGGGAGTAAGTAAATTCCACACTTTTTTACCTGTTCGTATGTAAATTTCACACCGGCCCAAAAAAAGGTCGTATGTAAATTCCACACTGGACCCCAAAAACGGGATATGTAAACTCCACACGGACGCCTGTTCATTGTAAAATGTAGCGAGGGGCGAAAAAAAGAAGAAATATAAGGTTAGGTTGACAAAAAGTTGAAAAACTTGACTACGTATTCAAATAATCAAGCCTTCCAACTTTTCACCCCCTTTACCTTTGATCACTGCCGTACATAATAAAACAAAAAACTGAAGGAAAAATGCGAGGGTGGGATAGGAAAACAGTTAGGAGCTAGGTTACCTTCACTAGCTTGGCCCGAGAGCAAGACTTAAAAGGTTGGAAGGCCCTGGATGATGTGGATACGCACTACAATTATTTAGAAATATTGGTGTTTATTGTTTATTTTTTTGGCGATTCCTTAAATGGTACTGTTAAAAAAACTGTGAAGTCCGGAAAAACTGCTAATTTAATTTTTACTTTCTCACTCTAATGGAATTAGAAAAATTGAGAAAGTATTGCGATGGCGCAGAGATTTTTGATGCATTTTGTTTCGATACTTGGCCCGCTGCGACTAAGTCAATCATGATAATTATAAAATAATTGGCTCTTATCATGCCTAATACTATCCTAAAGAACATCCATCCATGATATTTCAATATTTCTGAACCATAAGTGGTAAGGAGGAGTAAATGCACAAAATTTCTGTGGCGTCTGTCTGTCTGTCCGTCTGTCTGTCTGTCAGTCTGTCTGTAATCATGAACGTGAAATCCAGCATAACTTTTGAACTACTGATCCATATGCATCCAAATTTTGCAGAGATGTTGCTTTTAACATTCCCAAGAGAGCATTCTTTTGTTTTCTTAAAATTTTAATTTTTAGGTTAGTTATGGAAGAAAAATGGTTTCCATTAAAATCAATGGGAAAATGGGTCAAAAAAGAGAAAAATTTAAATATTTCAATATTGGATTTTTGGATTTGGAAGAAAATTTGTAAAAACATTCTACAATCAGCCCACAGTAAAATTAACCCCTTATAGTTCAGCAAAATAACCCTTAAGACCGTTTAAAAATCAATTTAGGGCGTTCGAGCCAAATCTTGAAAATCAGTGCCAATTACTAAAAGCCTGATGAATTTTGCTGAAACTGTGTATACACAATGTACTACCACAGTACTAAAATATTTTCTTCTCACTGTCATCATAACAAATCCTTTCGACCGTTTCAAGGGACCATATAGGTGCGATTGAGCAAAAATAAGACTAATTAAGCAAATAAAAACATAATCCTACTTATTGAGATAATTCGGGTTGGATCCAATTAATTTTAATTAAATCCGGCACAAACAATCTACCTACCTACATTTACTCTACTTTATATAGAATTTCTTATCATTACAATACACAGCCCTTAAGACTGTTTAAAAAATCAAAATCAGTGCGCTCGAGCCAAAAAATGGAATTATCGTGAGATATTAATCTTTAAACTTGGAGTCAATCAATTATGGCTCGATGAATTTTGATAAAAACTTTTGTACACACAATCCACTATCAAAATACATACTAAGATATTTTTCTTTCTTAGTCACCATACACAACTGGTAAAACCTTTTCAAGCGGCAATAAAGGTGGGTTTGAGAAAAAAATATGGGGATATAAACAAATAAAAACATAATCCTATTAATTGGGATAATTCAGGTTTGGTCCAATGAATTTTTATAAAAACTGGCAAATACAATCTACAATTAGTCTATAAAAGAAAGTATTCCTTACAGATACAATATACAACACTTAAGAGAGTTTAAAAATCAAAATAGGGTGTTCGACCCAAAAACATGAATTAAAGCGGGGAATTAATGTTAAAACTTGGAGTCAATCATTCATGGGATGAATTTTGATGAAACTTTGCACAAACATATTATGTTACCGACCCATTGAAATATTCCTATCCTACAGTCATTATCAAAAACCTTTAAGACCGTTTCAAGGGCCAATATAGGTGCGATCGAGCAAAAATCTTTGAAACCAAGCAAATAAAAAAACAATCGTAAAACTTGGAATAAGAAATTCAATTATGACTCAATTATGTTTGATGAAAATTGCGACAAAAAGTTTGCAACCAACCTAGGCAGGGATTTCTTTTCAATGTAAAACTATAATATACAACTCTTAAGTCTGAGACTGTTTAAAGGCAAAATAGCCGTTCCATCAAACCCAAAAAATAGATTATCCAAAGAAAATTAAACTTATAAAGAAAATGGATGAATGAATTTTGTTGACATTTGGTGTACACAATCTACAAACAAAGAACATCTTTAAAGGGGGGTTTAATCTACCAAACTAAAAAAATTATTTTGAAGATCCACAGTTCAAAACCCATCCTTCAAAGGATGAAGTAGGCAACTATTCGTACAGGCTCTCTGTTAAATCGCAAACACTTCAAATTGAAGGCGGAATTATGTCCAGAGGTGAAAATGTTTTAAATTTGATGGGAGTCTAGGAGTCTCTCCCAGAATTCTAAAGGGGGTTGGGGGTCTCCCCCAGATATCTAAAGGGGGGTCTGGGGGTCTCCCCAAGGATTCTAAAGGGGGGGTCTGGGGGTCTCCCCCAGAATACTAGAGGAGGGGTCTGGGGGTCTCCCCCAGAATACTAGAGGGGGTCTGGGGGGGTCCTTTGACCCCCCCCCCCCAGATAAAAATGGAGGGAGAAAGTGTTCGTAGGGTGTTCCCTACAGTTTATTTTCTTTTGTCAAGGGGGCGTATATGTATGAAACACGTTTGAGAAAATAAAATCTGGATATCTCATTGTTATGATAAGCTTACTATGCTACTATCATCTTTCAACTTTCTCCTGACCCAACGCTGGAAAACTGATCTTCATCACAACATGCATAATCTCCCGATTTCAGTATAGTGGGGCGGATAACTCCACAATAGTGGAAGAATCGTTCATTTCTGGAAAAAAAGTGAAACTTTCAGGGATTGTAGTTGACCCTTAGGAGAATCGAAAATCGAAGAGACCCCAAAAAGTTGGGCCCCTGGGGGCCCAGTGGGGGGCCCCAAAATCTTATTTTGCTCATAACTTTTGAACGAGTCATTTTTTTGAAAAAAATGAACATTAAAAAGATGGGAAATTTAATTCTAAACAAAAAGTGTTTCTTGGTATTTTTCATTTGAACGACAAATAACCAAGATATAGCCGGAAAACCGATTGGACGTTGGGGGCCCCACCCGGATCGGGCCGCCGCATGTAGTATACGGTCTCTTACGCTGCCGCGCGCAAGTATCTCTTGCTGCACAGTTGGCACTCACACTCCGACACTTCGCTCAAGTTTATGTCGTCGTTTGTGTCACTTAGGGGTTGTGGCGCGGGGGGGGGGGGGGGGGGGGGTCCCCCCCCCAAGAATTACTCCCGTTTGAAGAAGTCGACTAATTTCCTTTAAATTTTTTAATCAGTTTGTCGCTAATAACAAACAAAAGTAACCTAAGTAAGTTTATGTCTTCGTTTTGGGGGGGGGGGGGGGGAAGGGTCCCTCCTCCCACACCCCATGAATTGCACCCGTATACAGAAAAAATTTAAATCAAAAAAAAGAGAAATTTAAATTTTCCCATCAGAAAAAATGAGACTCAGAGATTGTCTCAAACCGAAGTTGGAGTTTAGTAACCCCCCCCCCCCCCCGCTCAAGAGCGTCCCCTTTCACTCGGCTCATTTGTGAGATTTTCCGACAGTGTCGATTAAACTCAATTAGATCGGATGTCCGGCTTATACTTCAATCGTTTTCAGAGGTAAAAACGAAAATTCTGGATTCTCTAGTAGGGAAGGGAGGGGGAGTGGGGTGATACCCCCTTCCTTCGTATCAATACTTCCTCGATGAATCTCCTACATTCGTAGTTACGTTTGTTTTCAACGATATCAACGTTGATCAGAACTTACATCAGATTACTTTCGTTCATTTTTAGCAATAAACTGAATAAAAAATAAACGGAAATGTATTTAGTTCTGTATACGGGTGCAATTCATGGGGGGGTGGGAGGAGGGTACCCTTCCCCCCCCCCCCCGAAAAAGAAGACATAAACTTACTTAGGGTTTCTTTTGTTTGTTATTAGCGACAAACTGATTAAAAAAATTTAAAGGAAATTAGTCGACTTCTTCAAACGGGAGTAATTCATTGGGGGGGGGACCCCCCCCCCCCCCCCCCCCCCCCCCCACAACTCTCTAAGTGACACAAACGACGACATAAACTTGAGCGAAGTGTCGGAGTGTGAGTGCCAACTGTGCAGCAAGAGATACTTGCGCGCGGCAGCGTAAGAGACCGTATACTACATGCGGCGGCCCGATCCGGGTGGGGCCCCCAACGTCCAATCGGTTTTTCCGGGTATATCTTGGTTATTTGTCGTTCAAATGAAAAATACCAAGAAACACTTTTTTTTTAGAATTAAATTTTCCCCTCTTTTTAATGTTCATTTTTTTTTAAAAAAAAGACTCGTTCAAAAGTTATGAGCAAAATAAGATTTTGGGGCCCCCCACTGGGCCCCAGGGGCCCAACTTTTTGGGGTCTCTTCGATTTTCGATTCTCCTAAGGGGCAACTACAATCCCTGAAAGTTTCACTTTTTTTTCCCGAAATGAACGATTCTTTCCACTATCCGCCCCACTAATGCTTTCTCTAAACATCTAAGGAGGCAAGTAGCCGGACCCGTCATGTCGACGCCTTGGATGCAAGTGTGGAATTTACGCCGCTCAGTGTGGAATTTACGAACTCATTTTTGGTTGAACGGTGTGGAATTTACACATGACCTTTTTCCTAAATTTGCTCTGAAGTGTGGAATTTACGCATATCCAAATTTTGCATATAAGAACCTCATTTTTCGGAATTTTCTGGGGATGAACCTCCAGAAACTGGGAAGGGGGAGCAGACCCTCCACTGGGAATTTCACATATTGCCCCCCCCCCCCCCATGTAAAAGTCTAGTGACGCCACTGGTTAGGTTAGGTTCTCATTTTTCTTGTGAATAAAAATATATGTCGCAGGCAAATCGCAATCTTAGCCAAATATCATTCGGCTCAGAGTTTGCCTAGGCAAATCGAAAGTCGTTTATTTATGATCAGAAAAAAGATCAAGCGGAATGTTGACTTGCAGAATAATTTATCGAGATTTACATTAGCTCATTAAAAGCTAATAAGTTGACGAAAATTGTGGTTTCGCCAGTTTAGGTTTATTTTGATGAGGTTTTTAACTGTAGGGTGTTTTAAATTAAGTGTGTTTGAACACGAGTGTTTGATCGGTTTAAAAGTTTATAAAAAGAGGACCAGATGAGAAAAACTTAATCAGTGGATATGAATATGATTGTTAGCTTATAGGCTTTAGAATGAGCTAAATACGCTTGATCTGAATTTTTTCTGATCATAAATCAGCGACTTGCTATTCGCCTAGGCAAATCGCAAGCCGATTGTGATTTGCCTAAGATTGCGACTTACCTGCGACATATATACTGTGAATTCGAATCCTGTTTCATCTGTGCTTAACGGCGATTTCACGGTATCAGGACTTGATGAGTTTAAAAACTACATATGTAGAATGATCATCAAATTTGTCGTCTACAGGGTGTTCAAAAAGTTCGTCCCCTCCTACCTAAATTTTGAACGGCTACAGATAAAAACAAGTTGCCAGGTTCCAACACTAAGGTGTTGGAAAAGCGTGCCTTTGTTGCTATGCTTAGGCGTAATTTTTTTTGAGAGCACAAGAAAAAACCTTTTACAGTTTTCAAAACCACATACCAATCACGGCCGTTTATAAAATTCAACACACGAATGTCGGCATCTGTGGGTAGTTGAAGCAAAAATACCAACTATGATTGGAGACCAAACCAGTGGCATGTAAATATCAAGCTATGGCAAATAATGGTGCAAAAACAAAAATAGAGACACAGAAAACGGTGTTCTGAACACCGTATACATACATCGCCCTTGTTAAGAAAGTAAGCAAGTTTAAAACACTCATTTTTGTTCAAGAGTAAACTGCAACAGTAAACATTGCGCTGCTAATAAGTGGTAAGGGCAACGAAAGGCTGTAATTGGTCCACAAAAGTTTAAAACGCTCATTTTTGTTCAGAAGTCACCGGCTGCAACAATAAACATTGCCTACCGTTGAGTGGTAAGCACAACAAAAGGCTGTGATTGGCCCACGGTGCCGGAAACAAAGACAAGTTTTGTCTGGTGCATGCAAAACACACATTCATCAGTCAACAGCAGGCAATAATTGACTGTAGGTCCAATAAGTTCCAACCAAAATGAAGCTGGAAAATGAACAACTGCAGCAAAATTTGAAATAAGAGTATATTTATCTCTGTAATGATGCCCACTTTGGAATTGCCTCAAAGCACATGGGCAAACAGGTGAATATGAAGACTATAGCAAAGATGTTCTGTATTACAGCTCATTTGTAGTCAGGACGCATCAAAACAACAGCCAAAAATCACCTACTGCTGACTAATAAACTAAATAAATAAACAGACCCTTGATGGCTGAAAAACAAAACAACCCATCGTGGTTGAATGATAACAGACCCTTGATGGCTGAATGATGATAAGTATTGAATGATGAAAGACCCTTGGTGGCTGAAAACTAAACTAACTCTTGGCGGTTGAATGAGTCACGTGTTATGTTGAATACATGCTGCAGATTTGATGAATACATAGATCAAACGATCGGAAAGGAATGCTCATAACGCTTGATTGACCCAAAGAGAATAACAAGTATCGTTCGAATAACGCTAATCCAACTTGTGAACTACGGTTGAAGTCCCACTTTATCAATCAACAGTATAAGTAAGAGGCATAAAACGGACACATTATTTCAAACGGAGGGCGAGTGTCTCACCTAGATATATCAATGGTCGATGGAGTGAAGTCAGCTGTTTCCCTGATGAGAGTTGTGTTCTCGGTGCGGCGCCATTTGCTTAAAATGAACTAGTGAAGCACTCATAAAACGCCAGACGGCCAGATCCCAATTCCACAATTCGGATTCGCGCTGTATTTTTACGAACGACTCTTTTCTGCCAATTAATAGCAGTTGTTCAATTGTTTGAAATGAACTAGTGAAGATACCAATTCGAAAATACGGATTCACGGTAATTTTATGAACGATTCTTGACTCCCCAATAAACGCATTTTTCCAAGCTCTTGACAGCAAAATTACACAGAATAAAAATCACTTCACAGGAAAAACAAAAAAATAAATAAAAATTAAATTAGCCCTTCACTGCATGATTTTTTTTTTTTTTGCAAATGTGGATTTTTCAATGTATTAGGTGGTCAAATACATGGGAAAAATAGTGAAAAAAATAATTTGACGGTTTTTCGGTCAAAATTCTCTTTTTTCTATTTTTTACCCCGTTTTTTACAAGTGATATAACACCATAAGAAATGGCGGGAATTTTTTTTATTTTTTTTTTTTTTAAAATTTTTATTTTTTTTTTTTTTTTTTTTTACTTTAATTGGATTTTTCAAAAAGCCAATGCCGGAAACTTTATAAAAATAATCAAAATGTGGTCAGTTTGGATACGGGGGCAAATTTCCCCCCTGACATGATTTCGATCACGAACCCTTCTCTGCATGATGTTTTCTTTCAGACAATTTTTTTTTTTTTTTTTTTTTTTGAGCTCAAAACATACCTTCTCCCGCGTTGACCCACCATGTGCCAAAGGCATATCTCAAAACCTGTATTGTATATGAGCGTTTGAAGAATTTGTTCCACCGGTGGAACTTCATGCAGTGAAGGGTTAGGATAGCCCAGACAAAACTTTATTTTTGCAAATTGTCAATAAACATGCCAAATTTAAACTGTTCACAAAAATAGGCGATGAACGGGCAACCTCAAAAACCTACTAATGTAATCAAATGGGAAATGGCGTGGCTGTAATAGGTATAAGGTCAGGCCGGCAAGATCGATTTGAAAAAGCATGCCCGATTAGGGCACGCTTAAAACTAAACTTGGGGAATGTTTATAACTTAATGGAAGCTACCTTTTGACCTACCCACAATTTTTAGGTGGCACCCCGAAAGGGGGGTTTCGCCCCCTAACTCAAAACTTTCAAATGGCAACCCCTATCTTGTGATACATCATTCGAAAGAGCATCAACTTCTAAGACTTTGGCGCAAACTAGAGGTCCATATCATTTTTAGTTTTTGATATATCGAAGGTCAAAGTTCGATTTGGACGCATTTTCAAAAAATCATTACTCCTATTTGACAAGTCGGAATTTAAAAACCTGGGTATCCAAAGTACTCTAAAAAGCAAGTACTTAGCAGATACAAACTTGGTTTTGACGTAAATTTAGCCCAAATTTGATTTTAGAGCCCCTAACAATTTTTTAAAATTTTACCCCTCAAAGGGGCTATAACTCAAAATTTCCGTTGCGCGACCACTATCGAATGATACATCAATTGAAAGAGCACACACAACTGAGCAGTTTGGTGCAATCCGGAGATCGATATCGTTTTTTGTATTCTAGATATCCAATTTTCAGGACGGGTTAGAATTGAACTGTAAAATTCGATATCTCGAATACAAAAAACGGTATCGAACTCCGTATTGCGCCAAACTGCTCCGTTTCGTGTGCTTTTTCAATTGATGTATCTTTCGATAGTGGTCGCGCAACGGAAATTTTGAGATATAGCCCCTTTGAGGGGTAAACTTTTAAAAAAATTGTTAGGGGCTCTAAAATCAAATTTTGCCTAAATTTACGCCAAAACCAAGTTTGTATTTGCTAAGTACTCGCTTCATAGAGTACTTTGGATACCCAGGTTTTTAAATTCCGACTTGTCAAATAGGAGTAATGATTTTTTGAAAATGCGTCCAAATCGAACTTTGACCTTCGATATATCAAAAACGGAAAATGATATGGACCTCTAGTTTGCGCCAAAAGTCTTAGAATTTGATGCTCTTTCGAATGATGTATCACAAGATAGGGGTTGCCTTTTGAAAATTTTGAGTTAGGGGGCGAAACCCCCCTTTTGGGGTGCCCCCCAAAAATTGTCGCTTCCATTAAGTTATAAACATTCCCCAAGTTTAGTTTTTTTTTTTATCTGTAGCCGTTCAAAAGTTAGATAGGGCGGGGGGGACGGACTTTTTGAACACTCTGTATAGTCATAGTCATCACTTTTTACGCGTCATTTTTAACGATATTCACAGCGTTTGAACGCAAATTAAATCTTATTGTTTTTCAGTCCTTTCCATTGTTATTCATATTTCACCCCGATGTTTCGCCTTTTGGCAGAATGACCCTTGAACGGGTGATGCATATTGAGGGATTTTCGTAAAATTTTCAGAGAATACTAACATTTCCAAGTAACTGAGTGTTTTCCCTTCTTCCACCGGAGACAGCAGAGACCACGCACTAGCCGATCGCTCGAAGAGCGATTTTATTTGCGAGGTCTCAACAAAATAACTCGGGGAACAACAGCCAACGGCTCCTATGTGGATTGTTGACCGACGACAAAAACATTGATGCTTTTTTCTGCGATTGGCTTCTGACATCAACTTATTTGCTCACATTCCACGGTCCCGGGTCAGTTGGCCTACAGATTTTAGGCCTACAAGAAATTTGACCTACAATATTCAACCTACAATAATTTAGTCTACATTATTTTGCCTACACTACAATTTGATTCACACAGTTTTTTACCTTACATAGATTTGGCCTTATGTTGATTTTAGTCCAGTAAGACCTTCATGTTTTTTATCCCAAAGAAACATAAATTTTAAAGCAGCCTCCTTTTTTTTTCAAGTTATGAACGGTCACTCTCATTCCAATCATAGACTCTTTTCAGAGCGAAAATATATAACCTGTTACATTATCATAGGTAACCATAGCAAAATGCCTCATCTGAATCTTAAATTGACAGTTTATTAGGTCTTCGTGCTGGCTCAAATCCCACAACGAGAAAGTATAAAGCGAATTATGAAACGGATGCGTCAAAGAGATCTCCCTCCGAATCCCAAATCGATCAATGATCTCTAGTGCAAATACCAGATACATATAAAAACACACTGGCTGGTCAGAATTTTCTAATTTTTGAAGTTTATAATGAGGGAGAAAAAGGGAAAATGTTAATCTTTTCTTCGAATCTACCTCAGAGCGATTGGCCACAACTACAACCTGTAGATCTCAGTTGGTACTACCTGTATTAAAATTTTTAGGCTAAAAAACATGAAGGTCTTACTTGACTAAAATCAACGTAAGGCCAAATGTAGGTATATTAGCTAAAAAGCCGTGTGGGTCAAACTGTAGTGTAGGCAAAATAATTTAGACTAAAGTATCGTAGGTTGAATGTTGTAGGTCAAATTTCTTGTTGGCCTAAAACCTGTAGGTCAACTGACCGGGGACCCATTCCACGTGTGTCGTGTAGGAGCCATTGGGTGGTGCTTCATTGCGACCTCAAAAAAAAGTTAATGTTGGCTATACTCTGTTCAGGATACGATGAAACATGGTGAGTCAGGTAGAAACGCACTACTTTGCAACGCGGCCCTTTGAGTTGTACAGCCATTGTGCTCACTCGGACTCTTTTCGACTGGACCCTTCTTCGGGGAGAGGCATTCTGAGGCAATACCGAGAATCGACTGACTATAAATGTTATCTGTGCAAAAGTCAAATTAGAAACGGTCACAGATACGACAAAATGGATGAAATTTACGCCCGAAGGGCCATAACTCGTCAAAATTAGTCGAAATTGACTCCTCATTATCCTCTGACACTTATTTTTTTAAAGAATTCGATTGAGGTACGCTCATAAACGGAATTCTCAAAAATAAATCTCCGAAGATGATGAGATATCAAATTCGTTTAATTTTGACAAGTTATGGCCCTTATGGCATAAATTTCATCCATTTCGTCGTATCTGTGACCGTTTCTGATTTGACTTTTGCCCAGATAACATTCATAGTCAGCCGATTCATAGAATTGCCTCATCTTAAAGAAGAGTCCAGTCGTAAAGAGCCCGAGTGAGTACAATGGCTATACAACTCAAAGGGCCGCGTTGCAAAGTAGTGCGTTTCTACCTGACTCACCAAGTTTCATCGTATCCTGAACAGAGTATAATAGATAATACTATTATACTCTGTTCACGATAAGAAGGCGGGTGAGAATTCAGGTAGCAATGCACTATTTAGCAACAGTGCGGCTATACCGGCTACTCCAACCCTTCGCAGTGGCCGTTGTTCTTCCGACTTCTCTCTTGGCACGGAGGATTTCCAAGAAACGACCGACTCAAAAATTTACACGCACGTTCAGTAAAGATTGCGAACGGTCGAAAATACGAAAAAATGGACGAAATTTTCGCCCTAAAGGGCCAAAACTCGGCAAAAATAGTCGACTTTGAATACTGATAACTCTCATAAATTCGATATTAGACGAAATATCCTGAATTTAATTCGGACTGAAAATACGAATTTCTGAGAGTCATCAGTATTCAGAGTCGACTATTTTTGCCGAGTTTTGGCCCTTTAGGGCGAAAATTTCGTCCGTTTTTTCGTATTTTCGACCGTTCGCAAGTTTTACTGGACGTGTGTAAATTTTTGAGTCTGTCGGTTCTTGGAAATGCTCCGTGCCAAGCGAGCGTTTGGGAGAACAACGGCCACTGCAAAAGGGTTGGAGTAGCCAGCATAGCCGCATTGTTGTTAAATAGTGCATTACTACCTGAATTCTCACCCGCCTTCTTATCGTGAACAGAGTATAGGCATATAGTTTTACTCAACTAAAACTAACGTAATTTTGTTTGTTCGTTCCAGCATTATGAAATTATTTGCTCTGTTACTTGTCTTGCTCTTGGTGACGACCATCTTTGGATTTCAAGTGAAATGCAATGACCCCAAATGCAGAAAGAAGAACGGCGGCTGTTGTCCGACCTTGATTGCAGATTGCACCAAATACTGTGTTGTGCCCTAAGGGGGGGACTCCCCCCCCACCCTATAAGGTTGCCTGAGGTTAAAAATTGAATCATGACAAGGGGGGGCAGCATTGAGAGTTCTCGGTTCTCACTCATCCTCCGTCTAGTCTTCGACAATTTCTGAGAAATTGAGTGAAGTCGGTTCGATCTCAATCAATCCAATCTCAATCAATCTCAATCAATCTCAACCTCGATCAATTAATCGACCGATGGTAAATTAATTGACTGATGGTCAATTAATTGACCGACCGTCAATTAATTGACCGACCCCCAAATTTAAATTGACCGACCGTAAATTTAATTGACCGACCGTCAATTAATTGACTGATGGTCAATTAATTGACTGATGGTCAATTAATTGACTGATGGTCAATTAATTGACTGATGGTCAATTAATTGACCGACCGTCAATTAATTGACCGACCGTCAATTAATTGACCGACCGTCAATTAATTGACCGACCGTAAATTTAAATTGACCGACCGTCAATTAATTGACCGATGGTCAATTAATTGACTGATGGTAAATTAAATTTGACTGATGGTCAATTAATTGACCGACCGTAAATTTAATTGACTGATGGTAAATTAATTGACCGACCGTAAATTTAAATTGACCGACCGTCAATTAATTGACCGACCGTAAATTTAATTGACTGAGGGTCAATTAATTGACCGACCGTCAATTAATTGACCGACCGTCAATTAATTGACCGACCGTCAATTAATTGACCGACCGTCAATTAATTGACCCACCGTCAATTAATTGACCATCGCTCAATTAATTGACCATCGCTCAATTAATTGACCATCGCTAAATTTAATTGACCATCGCTAAATTTAAATTGAGATATCGTCAATTAATTGAGATATACTAAATTTATTTGAGAAATCGGTAACGCACAACATTCCTCATCATTTGCCTGTTTGTCGCTCCAGCTCAAGTCTTGACCAGTCTCGTCGCACGCCGCGTCGGCCGTCGCGTCTCCCCCCCCTTCTACTGCAACACCTATACGGGGTGTGTAATAAAAAAGGATCTGGGGCGAATATTTCGGAAACAGCTTCGATTTTCGAAAAACGCTCAAACACGTTTTCGCATAATTGGAGGGGGACATCTTTTGGGGGGGTTTCACTTTCGGCGCCCCGAAGGGGGGGGGGGGGGCACCTCCCCCTGAAATTGCATATTTCAAATAGGGAACCCACATTATTATTACAGATTTGGAAAGAATTTAAAATTCTAAGATTTTTAACGCAAACCGCATGTCAATATCGATTTTCATCTTCGATACATCGAACTTCAAAGTTCGATATCGACCAATATTCAAAAAATCAGAACTTCTCCAAAAAAGGTCGGATTTTTAAAAACTAAGTGCGTAAAGTACTTTCCAGAACGAGCACTTTTCAAATAAAAATACCCCTTTTGCATAAAATTTACATTGTTGCCATTTTGGACCCCCGGGAATATTTATCAAAATCATCAAACATTTTTAATTCGATGTTTTCTTGAAAAACGACCCAAATTCAAAATATTGGCCCCAAAAATTTGTCCGATGAGGGTTAAATATGCAAAAATACGATAAAAAATTTGTCAAAAACGCAAAAAATGCCTAAAAAAATGATGTGATCAAATTCTGAAATTGAGCCAAAAATGTGTTGTTTTAATTAATGAAACGAGACTTTTAAGAGTTTTTAAACGTATTTCAGCACACATTACCCGTTATTGGAAATTTTGGAGCTAATAATTTAAACTCTGATCGTTTCTCAAGAAAAAAGCGAATTAAAAATGTTCGATAATTTTGACGAATATTTGGGGGCCCCAAAATGGCAACAGTGTAAATTTTATGCAAAAGGTGTATTTTTATTTGAAAAGTACTCGTTCGGGAAAGTACTTTAGCCACTTATTTTTTAAAAATCCGACCTTTTATGGAGAAGTTCTGATTTTTTGAATATTGGTCGATATCGAACTTTGAAGTTCGATGTATCGAAGATGAAAATCGATATTGACATGCGGTTTGCTTTAAAAAATCTTAAAATTTTTAAATGCTTTCCAAATCTGTAAAAAAAATGTGGGGTCCCATTTGAAATATGCAATTTAGGAGGGTGGTGCCCCCCGCCCCCGGGCCCCCCCTTTGGGGGTGCAGAAAGTGCCCCCCCCCAAAAGATGCCCTCCTCCAAATAAGCGAAAACGTGTTTGAGCGTTTTTCGAAAATCGAAGCGGTTTCCGAAATATTCGCCCCTGATCCTTTTTTGTTACACACCCTGTATTTTCGTGCATGCTGTTCTCACCATCGGACTTACAGATAACAGACCCCAAACGAATTTGCGCTATGGTGCGCGTCTTGTAAACACTCCCCCTTTCCCTTTCCCCCCTCTTACCTCTTCCACTTGCCTCTCTCGTGCGCATTGCTTGTCCCGCTTGCTCGCTCGAGTTGAGGTTTTGATCTTGAAATATTTTCGGCAGGAGTTTCATCTTTCATTTCATGCCTTGTGCCGCTCTTCTACCATCCCGGCTTTCTGCTATGCCCCCCTCTGCCCTCTCCCCTGCAGCTTAGTGCTCATTGTATATTTTTTATGATTTTTTTTTTACAGTGGGTCCAGGTCCACCCTTTGCTTTATTCATTCCCATATCCCGCTTTTGCCTCTGTTTGCTCTTTTAAACCCAGTGATCAGTTTTTTCTTTGCCTCTCCATGTAGCTACTTGATCGCCTTATCCTCCTTCTTTAAAGCTGAATTTTGAGTCTGTTGAAGGGAAACTCAACATCAAAACTCGCGCACGCCCGCTTCGGGTTCTTACATAGTGGTATGGACCTGAGATCATGTAAATATTTAATCATTATGGCGATCAAGAAATTTTAAAAGGCGAAGTAAAGTGTCAAGTTGGTCACAATCATAACTGGTCTCGTCTCGGGTTTTGGGAAAAAAGGGGAGAAAAAGTTTCAAGAAGTTGGATTAGTGAATTTTTTCTACTGAAAAAAGAAAAAATCGAGGAGAATCTTGTTAGAAACTTTAGACACCCAGGGACGGATTTGGAGGGGTGAAAAAAGGGGCATCTCCCCACATCGGCAAAATTGTGGGATCGGCAATATTTAGTCTGTGATAGAAAAAAAGGGATGGAAGGAAAAGAAGGGAAAGAAGAAGAAAATTAAAAGGAAAAAAACTCAGCCCCAAAATTTCTACGGTGAAATAAAATGTCAAAAAATAAAACTTACAAACATTCCCCCCCCCCCCCAAACGAGACACGACGAGCGAGGAAGCTGCTTCAGCCTCCAATTAAAAGCCATAAAGCAATGCGAAAGACAGAGACACAAGGGCGTGTCCAAAAAAAAATCCAGAGGGGGGGGGGCATCATTTAGCGGGGTGAATTTCACTTTTTTCACCAGGCTTAACCCCTCTTACTTTGACGTTTTTTGGGGACTGCATCTCTACCCCTTTCCCCGGGTATATGCCCTTGCAGATAGAGATATGTCCGCCATTTTGAGAAACTTCAAATTGAATCCGAAAAACTGTTTCCATTGGCTCTTATTACGGCAGTTTCCATTCTGATTGTTTTATTTTAAGCTTTAATTTATGAATAGTCCTTCGAGTTATGTGTATTACATCAAAATAAAATAAATAAATTGTGTATTTTAAAATTTTTTTTCGAAGTCAATTACCTGTCCATTTTCATCCTAAAAGTTTCTTACACGCGTATTTTTTTAGATTTTTATGCATCATAGTGCATCTGGGTCTCGTTTGGGTTTCGTTGGGGGGGGGGGGCGGAGAAAATAGATCTTTTTGGGAGTTGGTTTTCCTACATACAAAGGCGAGAATTGCATCTAAGAACACTAAAATTTTCAACATTTCTGGGGAAGGGGTTAATCCCCCATTAGCACATTGATAAACGGTGAGGAGCGGCGACTTCAAGATAGCTCCCAGAGGCGGCAAAAGGGTAAATCCGGGTCACTACTGAGGACATTAGAATAACTACGAGGATTGAACAAATCTCGTTTGCTTTTATTGACTATTTGAACCAAATGTTTTACTAAAAAAAAAGGGAAAAAAAAACTCTCGAGAATGACTCGTTTGAACTCTCTTGTTTGTGTGTTCTCACGCCAAGAAAGGAATTAACCAGAAATAATTTACTGTTGAAGGTTTAGCGTAAATTTGTAAAACTTTGACTCTTTTTGAAGATACGTTGAAAAACTCTATCGAATCTACTTTAGGGATAAGGATAACCGAACTCTTCTCTGCCCCCTTTTTTTAACTACCCATATCTCACTTTTGGCAAGTAAATTTTCTCCAAAGCATCAACATTATTATTTTAAAAATTTGCCTCTTTTTAATTCCTACACCACTGTTCATGGGCACCGGGATAAGGGGGGGGTAAACCTCTCACCCGCCCAGACTTTAGGACACTCAAAACTTCACGATATTAACTGAAATGAGACATTTAAGGAATTAGGTATTGCCTTGATGTAAATTTCATTTTTACTTAAAACATAAAAGTTCTTGAAACTTCCAAGGACTCTTCTTCTCTAACCAGTTTTTTTTTTTTTAGGGAATTAAAAAGTCGATATTAAATGGCAACTTCAGGGCCGTAACTATACCGTAGGGCAGTCGCGGCAATGCCCCCCCCCAGGGGGGGGGCCCCCCCAACGATATTCTTTTTTCCATTCTTGTATGGGTTTTCCACCCTCATAGTTATACGAATATTTTATCAATAAGTTGGATTCATTCATTCATTGGGATGGACGGTCACTTGTTTTTTGTTTTTCATGAATTTTTCAGTCCGGCCTTTGCGCCGATCAAAACAGCTTTAAGTTTCGGCACTATTTGACTACGTTTTAAGTACCGGTTCAGCGTGATGTTACCGTACGCTTTTTATTTTTTGTTTTTCCCCCGCCGGATTTTTGCTTCGGGTTTATTTAAAAACGGATTTCTCCAATCAGTGCTGTGACTGCAGTATCCAGTGTTGCCAATGTAGATGGAGAACAGATACCTACAAACCCAAAGGGTTATAGATTATACAGGTATGTTCAATGCTCATCTGACTTCACGCCACGAACTCAGTGGCGCGCAGTTCGAAATCACTGCAGTCAAGATGGCCGACAAAAGCAAAAAACACAACGACTCACTTGGGCGACTTCGAGAGTATCGCCCGAAGTTGCCTGGGCGAGTCGGCCTTTTTTTTTGCTTTTGTCGGCCATCTTGGCCCCGTGATTTTGCACTGCACGCCACTGAATTTGTGGCGCGAAGTCAGATGAGCATGTCTGATAATCTATAACCTTGGGCTCTTATTGGTTCGCCAAAAAAGCGCTTGCGCCGCCATTTTTCTTACCGCGCAATTCAAAACTGAGATTTAGCACGGCAGTGGAAGTGGCGGTGAACGTAAACCTATTAACCTAACCTCCATCACAAAATTAAGATTAGTACACAGAGAAAAATAATTCGGTAAAATTTGATCACTGAAGTGTTTGGTTGCAGGAAACCGACATTTTCGGTCTCGAGTACCGAATTGTTCATTAGTACTACCGAAGTTCATTGGTAGTACCAAAGAACTTGAGTAGGGGCGGAATTTAAGTTTAATTACCGAAGTCTTCGGACCTTCGGTACTTCCAATAAAGTATTCGGTTCTCAGGACCAAAAATTTCGGTTTCCTGCAACGGAACACTTCGGTGATCAAAATTTTCCGAATTATTTTCCTCTTTGCGGAACGAATTTCCCCTGTTAATTTCCCTAAGGCCTAAAACAGTCTTGCACCACGATTACAGCCAACCAGAGGCTTGCCCGCGTTTTCGATCTCTTATCTGCGTTGACCATCGCACGCAGGCCTTCCATTCAAATTTTGACTCTTGTTTACTCTTTGCTTGGTGACTTGGTCTTTCAATTTTTTCACCCCGAAACTGTCGCAACTCCACTCACACCTCACGCTTAGCGCTTATCCCTTTCTCGACTTCTTTCTGATCTCCTCATGTACGCCTCAAACCTCCATTAGTGAGTGGGGAAAATGTAATTTAGTAAACTGGGCCCAATAAATGTACGGTACAGACGGTCCTTGTTCTTTAACGTTAGGTGCAGTGCAGCCCTAACAAATCAGAAGCGAGGATTCGCTACTTGGGGTCAAGAACAACGGACCGTCCGTACCGTACATTTATTGGGCCCTGGACACTCAAGATTTTACAAGAATACGGCCGAATCTAACCTACAAACAACAAAACCAATTTCCGACAGCTGATTGCTTTAGGCGATTTATTATTACACTGAAGCCATGCTCTACTAATTTATTTTTAGTAATTTCGAGGACGTAACAAGCACAAGCATAATCGTGCGAAAAATTTCTCTGATTTTTATAGGTTTATCAGCCGATGTATTAGCGGCTAAGACGGAAAATTCAAAAATCCTAAAAAAAGAAAAAAGAATAGAAAAAAGAGCGGTCAAATTTAGCGAGTCTAGGTCCAGAAAGTTCTTAATTTTTGTAAGAAGTTGAATAAAGTGTTCAATTTGTGATTTTCCCCATTTGCTTGGATTGCAAGCGAAAAAGGGAATAAGGGGCATCAACTCATCAAAGATCTCGATGGTCAAATTTTTCTTGGGTCCAAACGCATGAGAAGCAACAGAAAAAATTATCATTCTTTTCAGAAAGAAATATCAGAAGACAGCAATATTTCATTTACGAATATCTCGAGCTGTACTGAACCGATTTCAATAAAATTTTCGCTGGTTGGAACCAAATTCAGGCCTGTGTATAACTTGCGGTGAGTGCAAGTGTTTGGTTAGTACATGCTATGCAACACCCCCCCCCCCCCCCAAACCATTTGCTTTTTGAAGAGTGGTGAAGCGTGCGATGATAGGAAGGGAGCTTGTAGGCATAAACGACAAGCTTCGCCAGGGTGTCAAAAACATCAAGGATTGGGGGGGGGGGGGGGGGGGTATTGGAAAATGATGGCATTTTATCTTTCTTTTTTTACTTGGCCATATTTAAAACCCCTAAAACAAAAATTATGTTTTAGATATCTATGCAAGCCTACACAACACCCTAGGATTTTATCTCCATATCACAGATTTAAATTGACGAAATCAACGTTGCTACATTGCACGTTTCGCTAAATTAGTTCCGAACCAACCAATCTCCCAAACTTGAATATTAGGAGCAACAAATTGAACTTCTTTTTTAAATATGTATGTATACTGTCTGTCCTTCCATGCAATTTTTCTCCTTCATTACTATATTGATTTTGTTTCATAAGTCCAATTTCATCTTAGGCGCCCCCGCGGCGAGGCTTTTGCGTGTAATCCGGTAACGTTTCTATTTTACAAGTTTAAGAAAATTGTAGGCGAGTATACGATGGTAAATCGAATTATATGTTTTTAATGTGTTTAAATAGACCAAAAGCAACGTTGCCACATTGATTACGCTCTTTGTGACAAGAGTGATAAGTTGAAGGCCGCATTTAAGTATTCTGATGTAGAGGATTTCCCCCTAAAAATGATTTGGGGGGGGGGGCTTTATGTAACACTGTTGTCATTTTTGAAGGTGGGGTTTCTTTAAATTTTCCTAAATTGTAAGAGTGGAATAGCGATTTTTATGGGTAACATATTTAGGATGAACAGGACGAATAAAGGGAAAGGAAAAAAAAAAAAAATAAAAATAGTAAATGCGACATTCCATAAAAAGTTTTCGAAAAGCTCATCTAAAAACGTAATTTTTTTTTAACTTCGGGGGGGGGGGGGGTCCTTCCTTGAGATACAGCATTCGGAAAGGGGGAGAAATTCTATGCCTTCTTGCGCAAATCGTCGGAGATCGTTTTGTTTTCCGTTCCGATGTAATAAACGGTCAATGTTCGATTTAAACCCATTTTCATCAAAATATCACTCCTATTTTAAAAAAGTCAGCATTTTTAAAGCGACGAATTTAAAATACTATAATAAGCAAGTACTTTTCCGAAATAAATACGGGTTCGCCAAAAATTTAATCTACATTTCCCTCTCATCTATTGTTTAATGGAAGTCGTCCATCGCAGTTTTTGAGGTTGCCTTCGCCTGAGAGGCAAAAATTTTAAAAAAAGGCGCTAAAAACCCAAAAGTTTACTATTTCAAAACTTCTTTGTCTACAAGTAACTTACTTTACAGTTTTTACAGAATTTTCAACTCCTAAGGGGGTTTTAGTGTTTTTTTTTTTCCTTCTGAATTTTTAAAAAAGTGTTTTCATTTTTGAGAATGAACCAAGATAGAACGTTGACCTTGATCGGATCTCGACAGTAAAATAAAAAAAAATAAAAAAAAAATTAATCCGGAG
Organism: Trialeurodes vaporariorum; assembly: GCA_011764245.1. Lineage (NCBI taxonomy): Eukaryota > Metazoa > Arthropoda > Insecta > Hemiptera > Aleyrodidae > Trialeurodes > Trialeurodes vaporariorum. The sequence goes on from VMOF01000035.1 coordinate 21,925,312, forward strand.
TTTGCGCTGAAATGCTCAGTTTTGAGCACCTTTTTGTAACGATCGGAACAAGATACAAGCTACTTGAAAATCATAAGTTTGGGCTAATCCTCCCCCCCCCCCCCCCACAAAATACGCCAATAAAAATTTTGGGAACGCTTGAAACTAGCTCTCATACGGAAGAGTTGGGCAACCAAATAATGAGAGTTAATGAAATGACTCCGGCAACACTGAAAACGGATCTGCTACCTGAGCTGAGGAAAAGAAAAAAACACGGAAGGTATAGGTCAATTGTAGAATTATTCGTAGATTAATTCGATTGATTCGGCGTTGCCTGACTCACCGAATAATTTCCGAATAATTTTTGCCCTACTCTGTCAGACAAACGGTAGGAATATCGGGCCATAGGGGACCAAGGCGGTAATAAAGGGACTGTAATAAAAAAAATTTTTCGCAGTCTTCGAGGGGGTTTTTGGAAAAGTGATGCGGGCTTTCAATGACAAAATTTGACGTTAAACCCCCCCCCCTTTTTTTGGGCTTTAGCCTTCTTTATATTTTTTTCTAGATCCGCCACTGAACCCCTGGTCCGTTTTTTTTTTTTTTTGTTTTTTTTTTGTTTTTTTTTTTTGCAACCGTTCAAAAAAATAACGGGGGGGGGGGGGGCAGGGCTCTTTCTAAACATAGAGTATTGTGATGACAAAAATTTCCCCTGTTCCGGTTTTTTTTTTTTTTTTTTTTTTTTTTTTTTTTTTTTTTTTTATCTGCAACCGTTTAAAAATATAAAAGGGGGGGGGGACTCTTTCTAAACATAGTGTATTGTGATGACAAACCGCTGTACCGGGGTTTTTTTTTTTTTTTTTTTTTGTTTTTTTTTTTTTTTTTATCTGCAACCGTTCAAAAATATAAACGGGGGGGGGACTCTTTCCAAACATAGTGTAGTGATGACAAATTACCCCTGTTCCGGTTTTTTTTTTTTTTTTTTTTTTTTTTTTTTTTTTTTTTTTTTTTTTTTTTTCTGCAACCGTTAAAAAAAATAAAAGGGGAGGGGGGGACTCTTCCTAAACACAGTGCATTGTGATGACAAATTACATCATATTACCTACTACATAATAGTTTTACTTTTGTGGTAATTCTGACGATTTCTGTTTGTTCAAACGAACGAGTTTCGAAAATATTAAAAAAAAAAAAAAAATTGAAAAGGGGTTTAGTATACATAGTCTCGAGATATTTGCAAATGAAAAAAAATTTGCGTTTAATTGAGCTTTGTCGTAGGGTCTTAGACTTGCCTTTTTAAGCGGCCGATGCGATGGTCAAGAAAGAAAAAACAAAAAAAAACCTCCTCGACGGAAGAACCAAAAACAAGGGTAATTCATAGTAGGAAGATAGAAAAGAGTCAAAACGACTTTCATAATCAAAAGGGGGTAGGCTCGTGTATGAGTGTGATTCTGAGAATAACCGTACGACAAACTGCAGTGAACTCAGTGAACACGGATGTGACACAAGCATGGGCACTGGGCAGTCTAATGGGTGAAAACTTGAGTGGGAAATGGCCCGCTGCGGTGATGGTGCGTGAGTGATGGGTGAGATAAGAGAAAGAAAGAGGGAAAGAGACAGAGAGGGGTGTCGAAAAATGACGGAGCACGCTGTGGCGGGTGAGGTGAAGTAACGCACGGCGCATCGAGCGTCGAGGCGAAACCGAGACAACCACGACGCAAATATGAACTCGTTCAAAAAACAACACTATTTGTAAGCATGATCACGCTGATCAGAAATTGTTCAGGTGTAGGGAAAAAACTCGATTATTTGACGATATCTCAATTAATTTACTATATCTCAATTAATTGACAAATCTTTAATTAATTTACGGTATCTCAATTTAAATTTACGGTCGGTCAATTAATTGACGGTCGGTCAATTAATTGACGGTCGGTCAATTAATTGACGGTCGGTCAATTAATTGACCACCAGTCAATTAATTGACCATCAGTCAATTAATTGACGGTCGGTCAATTAATTGACGGTCGGTCAATTAATTGACCATCAGTCAATTAATTTACCACCCCTCAATTAATTGACCATCAGTCAATTAATTGACCATCAGTCAATTAAATTTACCGCAGTCAATTAATTGACCGTCAGTCAATTAATTGACGGTCGGTCAATTTAAATTTACCGTCAGTCAATTAATTGACGGTCGGTCAATTAATTGACCATCAGTCAATTAATTGACCATCAGTCAATTAATTGACCATCAGTCAATTAATTGACCATCAGTCAATTAATTGACGGTCGGTCAATTAATTGACCATCAGTCAATTAATTGACCATCAGTCAATTAATTGACCACCAGTCAATTAATTGACCATCAGTCAATTTAAATTTACCATCAGTCAATTAATTGACCATCAGTCAATTTAAATTTACCATCAGTCAATTAATTGACCGTCAGTCAATTAATTGACGGTCGGTCAATTAATTGACCGTCAGTCAATTAATTGACGATCGGTCAATTAATTGACCATCAGTCAATTAATTGACCATCAGTCAATTAAATTTACCATCAGTCAATTAATTGACCATCAGTCAATTAATTGACCATCAGTCAATTAATTGACGGTCGGTCAATTAATTGACGATCGGTCGATTAATTGACGGTCGGTCGATTTCTTAAATAATTGGGTGGTTTTCGATCAATCTCAATCAATCTCAATCAATCTCAATTTACGAAAATTTTCAAAGTCTACCTCCGTCTTATTTAAATGTCATCCCGCAGCGATGCCCAAAGCTCCCGGAAACGATTTACAAAAACCTCTATGATAAGATAACACTCCAACTTTCGGTAATTGCAAGCACTGAAATAGCAACAGCAATGATACACTGAAATAAATTACCAACTCTTGTAGAAAAAACTAACATAATTTGTGATGTATCCGATTTAGTGTCCTTGTCTTTCTCTCTCTCTCTCCCTCTTTCCCCCTCTCTCCTTCTTTTTTCTTTCTTCTCTCTCTCTTCTCTTGTTTTTTTTTTTTTTTTTTTAATTTTTAAAACAAAGCCATGTCACACATTTGCCGGATAAGCCTTTTTAAAGCGATTTACTAGTCGATTCTGGTGCAAAAACCTCCAAAATCACGCTGACAGCACTAAAAAGTAGGCTACGTGTCTACCATCAATACATATAGGTACTATCAGTCAATTAAAGATTGGGACTAAAATATGCGGCTCGAAATGCGCCCGCCCGCTTATCTGACTCGATTTGCTCAGAATCTAGAGCGGTGTTGCCATTCCCAAATAAATGTGCGAAAAAGCCGAATCAATTGAGGTGGGCTATAACTGAACAGTTACAGGGGAGATAACGCACCGCAAACCTTCTCGCATGAGGAGCCAATTCTCCGCCGCTCGCCGCCGCGCCGCACTATGTTCGATTTGGCCGAATTAGCTAGACATAAATCCATTTATCGGTAAAAATGCCCAAAACTGTGTATTCCTATGTTTTTTTTGGGGCAAGGATTCTGAAAATGATGTTAATTTTTCAAAATTCTTCCATCCAAAATGGCGGATTCTAAAATATCTCTAATAATGCAACTATTTTCAAAAATTTTACCTTCAAAGACGATTATTACCTCCCCCAGCGGTTCAACAAGTCAAGTTTTTATCTCAAGTAGTCTTTCTAGTCTGCAGAAGCGCGTGAAAGATGAGTATGGGACAAAAATGATGTTGGGGGGGGGGGTTATAACCCTGTCTGGCGTTCCATCCTAATTGAATGGATTTTTTTTTTGGTTTTTTTCTTTTCTTTTTTCTTCTCAATCACTCGTACTGAATAAAAGTGAAACAAGGCATATGGATGGTGTAAACAAATAAAAAATATCGACGCTGTTTAGCAAAAAGGGGTCAAGTAGCACTTTTGAAATTTTGGAGGAGACGCCTTTAGAAACCGTCGCGCTCGCTCATTAGAACTTTTCCAATTTTTTAAGAGTTTTGAAAGGCGATTGCAGCGTTATCGATTATGTTTCTCATGAACTGATAGTTTCATAGAGCACCTTTCAGAAGTGTTGGTGCACCTAGACCATAATCTTTGGCTACTTTTAAATTTTCATTTCTTCAAAACTAATCAAAACTTGTCTTCGACTTTGAACTTTTAATTTTAAAGTGTTCCTCAATGAAAAGCCAACGCTCAAATTCATTTTCATTTTGAAGCAAGAGAAATAATGTCGAAAAATTCCAAAGATTATTTGTTTGGGTGCGTCTACACTTCTGAAACCACCTCTAGAATGAGACTTAATCTACGGAGTACGCCACTACCGATAACTCTGTTTTCTAAATGGCTACCCTGTTCGCGAAATAGCGTTAATAAAACAAAAAATATATTTTAAATTCTTCTATAAAACTGTTAACAAAACATCAAAAGGCATAGGTGAGGGAACATACAACTTTCCTTCAAAAGGGAAGGAATTTAATAATAAACGTAATAAAAATCAGGAATTCAAAACAAAAAAAAATCATAAGTTGTCGACTAAAAAAGTAAGTAAAACAATTAGGAGCCTCCTTTTCATTCTGTACAATAGTATATCACAAAAAAAAGTCACAGTTTAAAAAAAAAAAAAAAAAAAAAAAAAAAAAAAAAAAAAAAAAAAATAAATGTTGTTGACAAAAAAAGAAGTAAATGAATGACGAGCCTTCTTTTCATTCTTTACAATTTTATCACAAAAATAAATCCCAGTTTGAAAGCGTGCAACTAGGCAACATTACATTTTGCTGATTTAAACCCATTAAAAGTATCGAACGATTGGGTGTTCGGTGAACACCTTAGAATTCGACCTTCTCCATGGGTTTAAATTGACGAAATGCCACGTTGCCAAATTGCACGCTTCAATACTGGGAACATAGGTTTAATTTGTATAGCAATTTGGCAACAATGGATTTTCCTCATTCAAAGCTATGTAAATTAATCTATGTATACTTGTGAAGAAAAATCAATAAGAGGCGAAAAAAGGATGGCTAAATCGTTGATTGCGTCGCATTTTAATTATCATGAAACTGATCTGAAATACTAAATATAAACAGCAGCGTAGCGTGCAATCTGGCAACGATGCAGTTCATCCATATAAACCCACAAGAAAGATGGAGCTCTTGGGTTTTCGGTGAACACCTTCACATTCGACCATCTACGGGGGTTTTTAAATGGACAAAATGCCACGTTGCCAAATTGCACGCTTCGACACTGGAAACAAAGGTTTAATTTGTGTAGCAATTTGGCAACAACGGATTTTCCTCATTTAAAGCTATGTAAATTAATCGATACATAAGGAGGAAAATTAATATTTCATCGATCATTGATCGACGTGTTTCATGTTTGAGAAGAAGCGAAAATATATGTTGGCTAAATCGCTGACTTCGCCTTTTTTTGCACAAAATTGGTATTTCGTAGAACGATTTTGAAATCGAAAAAAATTGATTACTCGCAGGCTAGCAGAAACTAGCAGCTGATAAATGCAAGAATCGATGACTGAGAGGTTAGGGAACACTATTTTGGCACAATTAGAACGCGACTCAACGCGACACGAGACTTATGAGTACATTTATTTGTGAAAACTTGCACATTTTCAGCAAAATTATAGCATTTTTTCAAAAAAACTTATAACATCTAAAAAATCGTTTTTTTTTAAAGTATAGCCATGAAAAAGTACGTCACTTACATTCATAAACGAGGGATCATCTTCATTGAATGTTAAATAAATAGCCACTTATCACCACAGTGTCACAATCATGCAGTGTTTACAGTTATAAACACACGGGTTGAACCTACCTCAGAAGACGGAGCTTGCGCGCTGCACAATAGATGCTTGTCACTCGCTCATCAGTGATCTTAGGATTGAAATATTTTAAAGGCACACTCTCTAAAGTGTAATGTATCATCCTGTGTTGCCAAATCTCGATTTTTCCAAACTTCAAATTTTTGATTTAAGTCCAGCTAATTCGGCCAAATCGAACATAGTGCGCCGCCCGCAGCAGCGTCCATTCACTAAAATCTTATTCTTTCAAAATCAGTTCATCGAGATTCGGTGGTCGGTTCTCTCTCCGCTACCTTCTTCCCCCTTCCTATTGGCCCTGTCTCATTTTATCACTCATGCCACTTTTCGTTCGACACTTCACATTTCAAACGTTTTCCTCCGGACCATGTTTCTTTCACCATTTGCCTAAGAATGAATGCAGAGCTTCCCGAATAAGAGCATATTGTAAAAATCTTGGATTTAGGCGTCTGGCCGTCTGTAGAAGAAATTTCTCGCTGGCGGGAGGGGGATTTAAATGCACTTTCCAGCTGATTTTCTCTAAGTCCCTATATGTAGAGAGTTAAGACAAGACAGGGGCGGATCCAGAAAAGTCTCAAAGGATGGGCCATTTTTGTAACGTGAAGGGGGGGGGGGGGGGGCTAGAGTCCCTGTATATCAAAGAGTCTCGCCATAGGGGGTATAGATTCTGGTTGGCTGATAGATTTTAGGCTGTCATGGAGCTCGAGGAGGCGTTCTGTGTTATTCTCCATAAGAAGACCGTTGGAACGCACCTACCGAGGAAGCGTACACGCCCCCTCAGCGAACCCAACCAATCAGAGTGGACGCCTCCTTCGAAATTCTTCTTCTTCGTGCTTCACGTGGCGAGACTATTTGATATACAGGGACTCTAGGGGGGCCCTCCCATATAAAATTTTGAAAATTTTAGCTTCTCTAAAGCTAATTTGAGGCATCTTTTAACGGTTCACTCATCATTTTTATACTACCTCATTTCAATTTTTGTTAGTAAAAGGGGGTCAAGGGTAAAAGTTTGGAACGGCTGATATTTTACATCATTGACCTCTCTATCAACACAAAACTATTTAATCAGCAACCCCCCCCCCCCAACTCCCCCCCCCCCCCAATTATCTTGTTCTTATGAGCTCGAGTAAACTTTTCCTTCCTCCTCACTAGGTTTGCTCCCGGCTCCCACTTTTCATTCAAATTTTGGAATGCCAGCTACCTATATTTTTTGCATTTTCGTAGAAAATGGATGTCTAGTGAATGAAATTAAGATCCTATTCTCCCCCCCCCCCCTCAAAACCTAGTATAATATACCTACGGTTACTTAAAGGCTTTTGTTTTTCTCTTCTATTTTTCTATTGCTTTTCCCTCTCTTTCTCTTCCTCTAACTGCTTTTTTTTTGGCCCAAAGGGGGGGGGGGGCATGCCGCCGTCCCCCCCCCCCCCCTCTGGATCCACCCATGAGACAAGAAGGTAGTCAACTTCTGATGGTCGATGAATTTTAGGCTCTACGGACACCGCCATTGGATGCGATTTTGCACTTTTGTTCTGTTTACCAACTGTCTTTTACAGATAAGAGTTAATTTGCGATGAATCTGTTAATTTTAATAATGAATGTCAATAAGAATGTCTATAAATCTCAAAAGAATCATTAAAAGCGTTAATACGTGTTGATCAACAAAAGGAGGGAAAGATTACATCGTTACAAACTTAGCGGAACTGTAATCTTTGCAGTGGAGCAAAACACAACAACGGCCTCAGCATAATGTAAACAAATGTGTGAAATCGCATCCAATGGCGGCGCCCATGATTTCACTTGTCTTGACTCTCTACATATAGGGACTCTGATTTTCTCTAGAGTCCCTCATACCAGAGCTGCCGTTTTGCGCATAGTTATTTATTTTTCAATTCACCGATGATTCCACCCGTTGAAAAAAGATTACACAGTTCAGTTTAGTGTATGAGATGGTAATGCACGAATAAATTCGTCTTCGCATCTGTAATCTTTCCTCGACCGGTGGGGTCGTCGATGAATTTAAAAAAACTTGCGGATATTTTAATTAATTTACGGCGTTTCCACCGATTAAAAAAATATTACGGATCGAAGTATTTTTGTGCAGTGCAGTCATACACTTCACTGAACTGTGTAATCTTTTTTCAACTGGTGGAATCATCGGTGAATTAAAAATTTTCATTAATTATACGCAAAACGGCAGCTCTGCCTCATATTCAGGGACTCTAATTTTCTCTTAATTCGATTTACTCTCAATTTTTTATATGCCAAGGAGTGGTGTGGGGGGGGGGTGTTTCACGGGCTCTCTTTGGACTTCCATGATCTTGAATAATGCAGATTCTCATTTCTTCAGAAGGTAATGAAAGATGGGTGGTATATCGATTGAAATTAATTATTGTAAAGTAACACATCTAGCCCTCGCGAACGGGGGGGGCGATCTGGGGAATTACGCCCCCGTTGACCCCTTTTTCCTTTCTCTTCCCTTTCCCTCCCTTCTCCCTCTTTTCCCCTTTTTTGGCTGAACGGAGGGGAGGAGGGTCACCCCCCCCCTTTCCCCCGGTATTCGCCAATGATTGTCGTCGTAAGCGCCGAAACCTTTCCTCTTTTAAATGGTTTAACTCATTTGAGACTAATAATAAAGCTTATACTTTCAGAGGCAGCTTTTGAAGGAGGGGGTCTTGCCTCGGGTGGCATTATGTTATGATCTATAATCTTTGACAAACTGGGTTTATCGATTTCTTTCATCGATCACTTTTCAAAAGTAATCGAGGTGGATTTCAGCCTTAATCAGGTGTTCCGATTTTATTGAACTTATGATGAAATTCAATATACAATCAATGTAATTCATCAAAACACGAATAGTTCCTTTGAATTCAGCACCCCTAAAAACCCCCCCCCCCAACCCATATCTAAGAGGTTTGAAAATCAACCCAGATGTGAGGAAGCGATTACCATTTACCGTGCCCACCTCTGCTTTAAACCCCTCCCCCCTCCCTAAAGTTGATTAATGGGTTCTGGTGAATATTTATGCAAGTAGGAGAAAGAAATGCTTTGTTAGAGGGGCGAATACGATTTAGTAAGGTAGAAGACGAGACTTTCCTGTCAACAATTGACAGTTAAAATCAAAGGAGAAAACTAAACTGGGTCATGAATTTGAGAGGGGAAAAAAATTATGTCCTGATAAAACTGCAACCTTAAAAATTAAAAAAATATTCTCCATAAAAAATTTGAGTAAAAGTTTACGAAAGGCAATGCTAATTTCTACTCCATAGTCCACCTGCCTTTTAAATTTACGTTTGTTTTTATAATTTATGACCCAAATGTCCTTCGGTAACATGTCTCTGAGGAGTTTTTGATATTAAATGTAAGCGCTTGACTTAAACTTAAAAACTCAAATGAGCTTTGAAACCAATGGATCAAAGCAAAAAAAAAAATGGATAAACTTTCTTTTCCGCTGAAATCACTTCCCATCCATGCTTAAAAACGTGACAATTTATTGCTGTCCCTTCGCAGAAATTCTATCTCTTGTTAATTTGCCTTCGGTCCAGATGATCAACTGCACTTGAAGTATGAAAAGAAGGTATCATCAAAAGCTAAACCCTTGAAGAGTAAAAAGTTATATTTGGTAGTCCTGGTGAGGCTAATTTTTTAATCGGAACAAACCGGAATTTTTTAATCGGAACAACGGAACACTCCCGTCTTTTTATTGCGGTTAGCCAATGCGGTTCGAGTGTTCCATCAAAACAGAATGGAACACTACCCATGCCAACGAGCAACGAGTCGATCCACCGATCAAGCGCAGTTTTTTGCGTTCTACTGAGATATAATTTTAAAACCCCGTAAGTTTCGCTGTAATCCTGGGTTTCTTGACCTGGTGTTTTTTAACGAGTCCCAAAACGACGATCAAAGTCCAGTATTTTGTCGCTATGATAGTATTTTTTTCCGTGTTATGTCGGGGGGGGGGGTACTAGAAGGGAACCAACGAGAGGGGAGATGGGTGGCGGCGAGCGTGTCTCCCCCGGAAACCCTTAAAAGTCGCCCTTACTTGATAGAAAATTGCCAAAATATTCTTTCAAAACACTACAAATTTCAAAATCTAGAGGGGTGATCTCCTCCCTCCCCCAGGAAATCTTCTGGATCCGTCACAATTGCTGCCCCAAAATTTAAAATTCTGAATGATACTTTGAACGTCTCTGATAATTAAAAAAGTTTCCCGGGCAACAGATCATAATGTGTCAACAGTCATCAGCCTAATGAAAGATCCACATAATTTTTCTGAAGGGCGGGGGGGGGGGCACGTTTTAGACATGGCAATTTTTAGCGTCCAAAAAGCATTACAAGATCATTATACGATGGAAAAGGGAAATTTTTTAACGCTTTTTGAGAATGGGGAAGGGGGGAAGCACATGCCCTCGTGCCTCCTGGATCCACGCAATATCATCATCGACGGAAGCGCAACCCAAAAAAGTCTTTCTATAGTCTTAAGGGAGGATTTGTCCCCAAAAAATTTTCGGCACTGACTCAATGATATTTGTGTTGTGGAGGAGGGGGGCCATCATCGCTGAAAACCAATTTTTAAAACAAACGAGTAACGAGTCACTGAAAGTATATTGAATGAAAAGAAGAAATAATGAGTTGAACTGACAATGAGAGTTGAAGCAGCGTGGAAGGAGTAGGGGAGGGGGAGGAGGGGTTACGACAGTGGGACTGTGTCATTTGGACACGATGGCCAGCTTTTAGGTGAAACTGCACTGGTCGGAATCGGAAAAGAGACGGCGCAGATCGGAGACGGATAGCCGCTCTCGACGAGGCACGCTTATCTGCTCGCTCATATTTGTTATGAGTGAAGGCCCTGCGGTTTATATTCCACTCCCCTCGCTACCCCACCCTTATCGCTCACCGTTAGCACAAGCTGGCAACACTGCTGCGAATTTTCGAGAGTTTCTCCCCTTATCGCTAATTCCTCAAGCGCCGAGTGTCCGAGCCCAAATAGTTTAGTCCCAATCTTTAATTGACTGATAGTACATATCTCAATGAATTAGAATATTACACAATTTGAGAAAATGTCCAACATTCCTTTTTTCTCCGAAAGTACAAGCTAGCATATAGTTGCATAAGTTTTGCGTCAAGCAACGATTTGACACAAGTAGCATTAAATAGGGGGGGGGGGGGAATCATTCCTTCCTTTCAAATTTTTTTGCTTTCTCAAAAATTTAGGAAGGTTCGCGTTACCTGTATAATGCGAGTTACGTCGAAACTTCGATGCAGGATTTATGCCACTGCTTTTACTCCATGGAGAGAGAGTGAAAGTACGTAATCATAACAAGCCTCTACATCTGAGTAGCAAGCACCCTGTAGAGGGGTGATTAGACTCAGTAGCTTGGTGTTGAACGAATTAAAAACACTTTCCTCAGCGCAATTACCATCCATATCGGTTTGCTTCAACAATGATGAACAGGAAAGTGCAAGAGAATGAGAGAAAAAAAAAAAAAAAATCTTTCGAGTGAATTAATCAACGCTTTAGAGCGAACAGAAAAGCCTCTCCTAATCCTCCACAAAGATAATCTCGTTCATTGTCTCGAAGCTGCATCGCTAATTAGATTTATAGTCCGTGCTAATCAATCGATTAGTTTATTCTGCGTATTTAGTTTGATTTTATGAATCGCGCCCCGTTGCAACTCCTTGCCTCTCTTCCTCCACTTGCATCGAAACCTCTTCTCTGTTTATTTTGTTTCGTCTGTATCTGTGCACGAGAAGCCCGTTCCAATGATCCGTGAAAATACGTGAAAACAGACTGTGAAAAGGAAGGAAAAGAAACTCGAGAGAGAGAGAGAGAGAGAGAGAGAGAGAGAGAGAGAGAGAGAGAGAGAGAGAGAGAGAGAGAGAGAGAGAGAGAGTTCTAATTTTAGAAGCGGCGCGGGCAGTTCATTTTTCAGTGTAATTCAGTTGTTGCCGGAAGTAAAGTATCAATTGGCCACCGGGTTGCCGGTTCGGGATGAAACCGACGTTTTTCGGACGAATATTGAAGGGTGACTGAATGGGCGGGGTTCTTGAAAACTTAACTTACATGACTAGTTTCAATAAGACAGCGTTGAAAAGTTTTACAATGGTACCAATTTTTCGTTGTGAGAGTTATTCATAAGGTTATATCTTGGATAACGCTCGAATAATAATAGATCGGTGCTATTGATGAACTTTACAAGGTGTTTTTTCAAGGTTTAAATTTACTCATGTTTTCTCCCAGCTCTTCCATTTCAAAATTGCAATTTTGGGCTATAAAATATTGTTTTCAATGTGAAATTAAAACTTAAATTAAAACGTAATAACAATGTTACAGTCAATCGGAAGATGTTACAACATTTTATCTCTGTCACCTGATGATTCAACCGGAGTTTAGTTTAAATTGAAATTCTTCACTACGTTTGTTTTTAGTATGCTTTCACTTTATTTAATGCAATGATTACAATTTTAGACAATTAAACCATATTCTAGTCAAAACGGTATTTTAAGTATGGTTAATTACATATATGTTATAAAAATTTTAAGAAAAACTTTATACGTAGATTGTTGCACTTATCTAATTTTAAGGTAATCGGAATTTCGATTGGAAATGACAACTTTGTACTCGAACCCTTTTGGCGTCGATATTTTCCTTTGCGACTTTGGGTGACTCATTTGTTTTCATGGCGCTCACTGTGCCATTCAGTGGCGTCGCGTGCCATCCGACAACAATGCTACTCATCCATTTAAACTCATTAAATATATCGAATTTTCCTTGTGCACTGTGCACCCCCCGAATTCGACCATTTATATGAGTTTAAATGGATAGCATGCTGTGTTGCTAAACTGCACGCGACGCCACTGGTGCCATTAATCATAGTTATGTCGTTATTTGTTGTTTCAATTTTGTATGGTTAGTTGTCAAGAATTTTTAAACGCAGTTTTTTTGCAGCTCAGAGTGTGTTTCTATATTCAAAAGACTTAGATTTTAAATTTCTTAAATAAGAAAAATTATTTGAGATCCGACAACACTGATCGGCAGATAGTTACCGAGCTCTTTCCCTTGTTTTGTTTCTCTTTCTGTGTTCCAGCCTCTTGCTGTAGCTGTATCTCTCTCTCTCTCTCTCTCTCTCCCTCGCCCACCCCGCAGGCTCTACCCCTAATTAGCGTTGTTCGAACGTTTCCTGAAAGTGAAAAACCTTTGTTGTTTAAAAGTTCTTTTGTTCTCACGCTCACGTTATCAAAACTCTCGGAGTTGTTCTTTATTGGTGCTGATTCAGCGTGTAATATTATTAAAAAACACGCCTTTTGATTTGCGCATTCGAGCTTTCAAGCCTCACCCAATTTCTATCCTTTGATTTGGAGGAAATACCAGTAGCTAGAGACGCACTTTTCTACAGGGTGTTTTTTTTATCTCCCCCCCCTGGTTTTTTTTCTTGCTAATTGAGATAAAATGTTGAGGTTTGGACTATTCTTCATCATTTTGGCCGAATTTTCTTTTTTTGGGGTCGAAACCCCCCCAGCCCCCCTAGGGGGGCCCCCAGGGGGGCTATCTCAAAAATTTCAAATGGCGACCCCTATCTTGTGATACATCGTTCGAAAGGGCATAAAATTCTAAGACTTTTGGCGCAAACCGGAAGTTGATATCGTTTTTCGTTTTCGATATATCGAATTTCAAAGTTCGATTTGGACCCATTTTCAAAAAATCATTTCTTCACTTTGGAAAGTCGGAATTAAAAAAACTATGGGTCCAAAATACTCTAAAAAGCAAGTACTTTTCAGATAATGAAATGGTTTTGACATAAAATTTGATTTTAGAGCCCCAAATTTTTTTTAAAAATTTTGCCCCTAAAAGGGGCTATCTTGAAAATTCCCTTCCACGACCCTTATTGAATGATACGTCGGTCAAAAAAGCATAAAAAACTGAACATTTTGGCGCAATCCGGATATCGATATCGTTTTTTGTATTCGAGATATCGAATATTAAAAATTCAATTTTCGCCTATCTTCAAAATTCGATATCTCGAATACGAAAAACGATATCGATATCCGGATTGCGCCAAAGTGTTCAGTTTTTTATGCTTTTTTGACCGACGTATCATTCAATAAGGGTCGTGGAAGGGAATTTTCAAGATAGCCCCTTTCAGGGGCAAAATTTTTAAAAAAAATTTGGGGCTCTAAAATCAAATTTTATGTCAAAACCATTTCATTATCTGAAAAGTACTTGCTTTTTAGAGTATTTTGGACCCATAGTTTTTTTAATTCCGACTTTCCAAAGTGAAGAAATGATTTTTTGAAAATGGGTCCAAATCGAACTTTGAAATTCGATATATCGAAAACGAAAAACGATATCAACTTCCGGTTTGCGCCAAAAGTCTTAGAATTTTATGCCCTTTCGAACGATGTATCACAAGTTAGGGGTCGCCATTTGAAATTTTTGAGATAGCCCCCCTGGGGGCCCCCCTAGGGGGGCTGGGGGGGTTTCGACCCCAAAAAAAGAAAATTCGGCCAAAATGATGAAGAATAGTCCAAACCGCAACATTTTATCTCAATTAGCAAGAAAAAAAACCAGGGGGGGGAGATAAAAAAAACACCCTGTAGAAAAGTGCGTCTCTAGCTACTGGTATTTCCTCCAAATCAAAGGATAGAAATTGGGTGAGGCTTGAAAGCTCGAATGCGCAAATCAAAAGGCGTGTTTTTTAATAATATTACACGCTGAATCAGCACCAATAAAGAACAACTCCGAGAGTTTTGATAACGTGAGCGTGAGAACAAAAGAACTTTTAAACAACAAAGGTTTTTCACTTTCAGGAAACGTTCGAACAACGCTAATTAGGGGTAGAGCCTGCGGGGTGGGCGAGGGAGAGAGAGAGAGAGAGAGAGAGATACAGCTACAGCAAGAGGCTGGAACACAGAAAGAGAAACAAAACAAGGGAAAGAGCTCGGTAACTATCTGCCGATCAGTGTTGTCGGATCTCAAATAATTTTTCTTATTTAAGAAATTTAAAATCTAAGTCTTTTGAATATAGAAACACACTCTGAGCTGCAAAAAAACTGCGTTTAAAAATTCTTGACAACTAACCATACAAAATTGAAACAACAAATAACGACATAACTATGATTAATGGCACCAGTGGCGTCGCGTGCAGTTTAGCAACACAGCATGCTATCCATTTAAACTCATATAAATGGTCGAATTCGGGGGTGCACAGTGCACAAGGAAAATTCGATATATTTAATGAGTTTAAATGGATGAGTAGCATTGTTGTCGGATGGCACGCGACGCCACTGAATGGCACAGTGAGCGCCATGAAAACAAATGAGTCACCCAAAGTCGCAAAGGAAAATATCGACGCCAAAAGGGTTCGAGTACAAAGTTGTCATTTCCAATCGAAATTCCGATTACCTTAAAATTAGATAAGTGCAACAATCTACGTACTTAAAATTTTTATAACATATATGTAATTAACCATATTTAAAATACCGTTTTGACTAGAATATGGTTTAATTGTCTAAAATTGTAATCATTGCATTAAATAAAGTGAAAGCATACTAAAAACAAACGTAGTGAAGAATTTCAATTTAAACTAAACTCCGGTTGAATCATCAGGTGACAGAGATAAAATGTTGTAACATCTTCCGATTGACTGTAACATTGTTATTACGTTTTAATTTAAGTTTTAATTTCACATTGAAAACAATATTTTATAGCCCAAAATTGCAATTTTGAAATGGAAGAGCTGGGAGAAAACATGAGTAAATTTAAACCTTGAAAAAACACCTTGTAAAGTTCATCAATAGCACCGATCTATTATTATTCGAGCGTTATCCAAGATATAACCTTATGAATAACTCTCACAACGAAAAATTGGTACCATTGTAAAACTTTTCAACGCTGTCTTATTGAAACTAGTCATGTAAGTTAAGTTTTCAAGAACCCCGCCCATTCAGTCACCCTTCAATATTCGTCCGAAAAACGTCGGTTTCATCCCGAACCGGCAACCCGGTGGCCAATTGATACTTTACTTCCGGCAACAACTGAATTACACTGAAAAATGAACTGCCCGCGCCGCTTCTAAAATTAGAACTCTCTCTCTCTCTCTCTCTCTCTCTCTCTCTCTCTCTCTCTCTCTCTC
Source organism: Trialeurodes vaporariorum (assembly GCA_011764245.1). Lineage (NCBI taxonomy): Eukaryota > Metazoa > Arthropoda > Insecta > Hemiptera > Aleyrodidae > Trialeurodes > Trialeurodes vaporariorum. Next base: position 21,941,228 of record VMOF01000035.1, read on the forward strand.
TCTCTCTCTTTCTCTCTCTCTCTCTTTCTCTCTCTCTCTCTCTCTCTCTCTCTCTCTCTCTCTCTCTCTCTCTCTCTCTCTCTCTCTCTCTCTCTCTCTTTCTCTCGAGTTTCTTTTCCTTCCTTTTCACAGTCTGTTTTCACGTATTTTCACGGATCATTGGAACGGGCTTCTCGTGCACAGATACAGACGAAACAAAATAAACAGAGAAGAGGTTTCGATGCAAGTGGAGGAAGAGAGGCAAGGAGTTGCAACGGGGCGCGATTCATAAAATCAAACTAAATACGCAGAATAAACTAATCGATTGATTAGCACGGACTATAAATCTAATTAGCGATGCAACTTCCGGTTTGCGCCAAAAGTCTTAGAATTTTATGCCCTTTCGAACCATGTATCACAAGATAGGGGTTGCTATTTGAAATTTTTGAGATAGCCCCCCTGGGGGCCCCCCTAGGGGGGCTGGGGGGGGTTTCGACCCCAAAAAAAGAAAATTCAGCCAAAATGATGAAGAATAGTCCAAACCGCAACATTTTATCTCAATTAGCAAGAAAAAAAAACCAGGGGGGGGAGATAAAAAAAACACCCTGTATAAACGAGGCGCACGGCTTCTGTTTCGATTCCAGACTTTTCATGAAATAGAGTATATTCAACTCAGTCAAGGATTATTTCCAGAGCTGGAACCGAAACTAAGGCTGCCAGCGATCATAGTAAGTATAATATTTGGCAAGATTTTAGCCTTCCAAAACTGGAGTCTCTATAGCCCAGAACTGCTGATTCGTGGTTCTTTTTTATGGCATTCCTTAATAAGTCATTTGCGCACTTTTGCTATAAAGGCAGAAATAATCGAGTCTACAGTAAAATGTCTAGAAAAAAATGTAACGACGAAAACTGACGAAACTTCTTTTCTATGGAGAAAAAAATGACAATATGTTGAGGGTCACTGCACGGAAAAAAACTACGGTGAAAATAACCATACGGATACCTGATTTTGGCACCTGCAAGATGTTATGGTAATGTTAACCAGAAGTATACTATGTTTTGACTAGATAATAGATGATGTTACCTGATTGCAAGTCGAATTTACTCAAAGTATCGGTAAATGTACCATACTTCTGATCAAGTTTACCATAACATCTAGCAGGTGCCAAAATCAGGTATCCGTATGGTTATTTTCACTAATCTTTTTTTTCCGTGTGTGAAACGAATTTGAAAATGTTGGTAATGGCGCGAAACTGTAAATTTCGCAATAGCACGGAGGTCTTTGCTAGTGTTGCCAATTGTGGATTAATTAGTCCGCACATTACCGGAATATACATATATATTATACTAATTACATGGGCTGTAAATGGAATGATTTCTTTCATTCCAAGACTTTCCCATGGTCGCAATGGCACGCAAACTGACAAATATCGGATATTAGTCACCCGATGTCTTAAAGCAAATTTTATTTCGTGACCAATGGTCACCGGTCACTTCTTTCGTGATCAGAGTTTCGAAACCACGGTCACTTACGGGAGCCAATCACAGACAATAAGGCGATTCAAAATTCAAATATTCCCTCCGGTCACCTATTCGTCCGGTCACGTTTCACGTAACCCACCTCGGGAGGTAGGTCTCGAAATTAGGAACCAAGCGGTTCCCGGTCACCTTTTGATACGGTACCGTACATGACCGCACGCTGTTTTGCTCCGCCCTCTTTTAAGTGAGCAGAATAATCAAATTTCGGTCACTTACCAATTTTCGAAACCTGGTCACGAAATAAAATTTGCTTATATACTACTAAACAATCGCCAGTTTCCCGCCAAACGCAGACCTTTCTAAATCGCTCGAAATTTTTGCAACTTTCAAATCGTTTTAATTCGCGCGTTTTCATGGCAAAAAAAAATTAATAATAATAATAAAAAAAATAATGCACTTTCCTTTTCATCTAGCATTTTAAGAAAATGAAATGACAAAAAAAGGTGCGTAACAGACCCATTCACCGATTCACCATCGGTCAGTTCGGTCGGTCAAAAGATTACACATTCCAGTTCAGGTTATGACTGTAATGCACCAAAATACTCTGATCTGTACAGAGGCAGTTGTAAAGGTCTGGAGAAAGGCCATTCTTAACTTCTTCAATGACAATTTCGATGACACCTGTAATTACAGCGTCTTCAGAAAGTCTATGCCCCGCACTTTTAACATTCGATTGTACGTTTCCATGAAAGGTCTGAAGACAATATTAAACAAATTGTTTTCAGCAAGGAGCTATTTTTAAAGCAAGAGGATCCTGAGCAGTGGCGGATCCAGCAACTTGTCTCTTAACGGCTGTCCTTTCATTTGAAGGCATGTGATAGAAAAGGTTAGAGAAGAGAAATAAATTACTTTATATATATATTTTTTTTTCCATCCTTCTTTTTAACACATATTGTTCGAATGATCAGAGAAAGAGAGAAAGAGAAGGACAAATTGCTGGATCCGTCTATGCCACGGCCGAGTTATGTCGCGAGACTTATAGCAGACGGACGACGCGACGATGGGTAATCAAAACAGTGTTGCCAGATCGAGGGTAAAAAGCCGTTTTGTCCCCCATTTATATCAATGTAAAAAGTATGGATCTTTTACCCCAATCTGGCAACATTGAATCAAAAGAACTCTTTTCCGTGTGACTATCACTGCTTTGCTCCGCCTCTATGGGTGGCGGACAGTTGAGTGAAAACAATTGAAACATTGGAAATCAGATACGGAAAGGGGTGGGGGGAGTGGCTTTATGGTAAACTATGTCCTGGTATGGTTTCTGAACGGTGATTATTCACGATTAAATATCAGGTTTTACTGATGGTGAGAAATAGAATGGTGCGTGAAGAAAAAGCTAATCCTTCTTAACAATAGAGCCAAAAAGTTCCTTCAAATGGACGTGATGCAATTCCAACTCCAAGAAGTACGAATAGTTGTATGGCGACCATATGCTCTGGATCTGCTATTGAATAAGCTAACATAAGTTGGCCGCAGATACTCTGTTCTCTCTCTCTCTCTCTCTCTCTCTCTCTCTCTCTCTCCCCCTCTCTCTCTCTCTTCCTATATATCTTTCTCTGTCTTTTTCCCTCTCCCCAGTTCATGTGAAGTACTGCTGCCTCGATCTGTCGATCTAGCGATATCAAATAACCTAGCCTAGTGGCGCATGGCGAGGTGGCACTTTTTGCGAAACGTAGATTAGATTCCTTATTGATGCGACAAATCCGAGCTGAAAAAGAGAAAATCCGAGGCTCATAAAGAGATTAGAGTCACTTAATCTCTTCAATAACAATAAAAGCAAGAGGAATTCAGGGGTTATGGTCTTCTCATTTGAGTTCAAAGAGGCTAATTGCAAATTCCAGCATTATGTAGTGTGGAGTTACTGCTTGAAAATGATGAGACCGAGTTCGAATAGAGTAACTGCATAGTTTATTGAGAACAATGTCTTATATACATTCATAAATGGCCACACCTTGATATTACTCAAGATGTGTGTTTATCTTCAGAATCGCTGCATTCGCGTGCGATGCTTGGAAAGAGATGTTTGAAGATAAACAGACAAGTTGCGCAATATCAAGGCACAGCTTGACGCATTCCACTACACCCCCACCGTTTAAGAAAAAGGTGCAGTAGAGCGAACCTTTTTTTACATAAAAACAAAATGGTAAAATACAAAACAAAAGAATGAATCAAAGAATAAACATAAGAAAAATCAAACAAGAAGTGAGGAGAGAAGAAAAAAAAAAGAACAATTTACGATTATAATGACACTAAAAATTGGCGATTGGAGAACGGAATGGGAGAAGACGATTATTATGTACAGTTAATGTTTTGTTCTTAAAACGAATAATAGTATTTACACCATCTGTTTTGAGGACCTCGTGTGGTCCTGAGTAGACAGGGTCTAATTTGTGGCGATTTTCAACTCTAAGTTTTACGAAAGAACCCTCTGTAAACAAATGAGGTTTTAGGTTTTTATTGTGAGTTTCATTTTGATGTTCTTTAAGCTTATTTAAAGAAGCCTGTACTATTTTGTGGGAATTTTGTAAACGGAATTTTAAATCTTTTGCAAAATTTTCGTGGTCTGAATAAGAAAAAGTTGGAGATGAAAACAAAGAACCTTATTCAAAATGAGCCATTTTGGCCCTGAGGAATTTGTTTTGGATTATTCTTCCAATGGATAGAGCTTCGTTTCGCGGTTCTAAAACTGGGTTTGTTTTTGTCTTAGCCCCTCTAGGAGCGGCGGGGGAGGGGGTCAAAGTTGAAACCTATTTTCGTCAATAACTTTTCACCAAATTAAGCCACGACTCTCAACTTTAAACCAAAATGTTCAGCGTAAAAAGAGCTTTCTTTTGATGTATATGATAGTGTATTCATCTCAATTTTCAAGGTAAAAATTGCAATTTTTTGTTTTTTACAAACCCAAAATTTTTAAAATTTGCAATTTTTAAAGATGAATACCATCTTCGATTTTTTTCAAAAACTATCGAAAAGAAAGCCCTTTCTTTGTTCTTTCAAATGGCGCAAAGTTCGTTTGTCGGCAATGAATACTCTCGGAGATATGATCGGTCAAAGTTGGCAAGGTCGCGGAAATTCTTGAAATTTGCGCGCTCCTATAGTGTTCCTATTTTGCGCCTCCTTACGTACAGTCACGGAAGTTGAAAACGAGCTTATGCAAGTTGTCAGAATGACTTCTGCGCAAGGGGGGTGGGTATTTTGGGTGGCGTAGGGGCATAATTATTGACGGAAATCGGTATGCAGTGTTGCCAAATGTTGTCGAAACTAACATACGTTATGTTAGGGAATACATACATAAAGTTGGATGGAATAGTCGGAATTTATGTTCTGAAATTTCGCCAACACAGCTGAGAATATGGTTAGTGGTAAACTGACGGATGAGAGATTTTGTAAGTACTATGTATCTCTTGCCTGACAGCCGCCTTGCACAAGCAGCTTCGAAATTCATCGGCTCCGCTTATCTCCGCTAACTCACCTAAGTACAAATGGGATGACATCTGATAAAAGTACTATCTTTATCACACATGTAATGCACCGAATTGATACCGATGACATAAATTCCGACTATTCCATCCAACTTTATGTATGTATTCCCTAACATAACGTATGTTAGTTTCGACAACATTTGGCAACACTGCATACCGATTTCCGTCAATAATTATGCCCCTACGCCACCCAAAATACCCACCCCCCTTGCGCAGAAGTCATTCTGACAACTTGCATAAGCTCGTTTTCAACTTCCGTGACTGTACGTAAGGAGGCGCAAAATAGGAACACTATAGGAGCGCGCAAATTTCAAGAATTTCCGCGACCTTGCCAACTTTGACCGATCATATCTCCGAGAGTATTCATTGCCGACAAACGAACTTTGCGCCATTTGAAAGAACAAAGAAAGGGCTTTCTTTTCGATAGTTTTTGAAAAAAATCGAAGATGGTATTCATCTTTAAAAATTGCAAATTTTAAAAATTTTGGGTTTGTAAAAAACAAAAAAATTGCAATTTTTACCTTGAAAATTGAGATGAATACACTATCATATACATCAAAAGAAAGCTCTTTTTACGCTGAACATTTTGGTTTAAAGTTGAGAGTCGTGGCTTAATTTGGTGAAAAGTTATTGACGAAAATAGGTTTCAACTTTGACCCCCTCCCCCGCCGCTCCTAGAGGGGCTAAGACAAAAACAAACCCAGTTTTAGAACCGCGAAACGAAGCTCTATCCATTGGAAGAATAATCCAAAACAAATTCCTCAGGGCCAAAATGGCTCATTTTGAATAAGGTTCTTTGGAATGTTGGGTAATTTCCCGAATACCAACTCATATGGTGTATATTTAGTTGACACGTGAGGAGTAGAATTGTAAGAAAACGTGTAAAATGATAACCATTTATCCCACGTGCTATGTTGTGCATCTATATGCGCCCGCAAAAACTCGTTAAAAACTCGGTGAGAACGTTCTAAAGCACCAATCGTTTCGTGGTGAGCCGGGGTAGACGACTTATGAGTGATATTTAGATAATTACATATTTCCCTCATGACGTCGTTCATGTATTCTGTTCCTAAATCTGTTCTAATTGTTGCAGCAATGCCATAACGACAGAAAAATTGCTCAACAATTGCTCTAGCTACGGTTTGGGCAGATTTATCAGATACAGGAACACAATCAATGAATTTAGTCAAAGCACATTGAGATGTGACGACATATCGACTCCCTGCCTCTGTTAAAGGAAGAGGGCCAACCGTGTCAATCTCAATTACTTCAAAGCTAGTTGAAGGAGTATCAGTTTTAACAAAATATTCCTTGTTATGTCGACTGACTTTGTTTAATTGACATTTTTTACACAGTTTAATAAAATTAGAGATTGTTTTGACCATTTTTGGCCATTCATAATGCTGTCTAATTTTAGCCAACGTTTTATTGATGCCAAAGTGACCCACTATTTCATTATGAAATTTTTTCACAATTTCGTTTTGCTCTGTTGCGTCACTCACGGTGCGAGCCGGAGTGTAAATAATGATTTGCAAATCTATCTGTAACTGATTCACCTTATCCTTGAATTCGGACAAACTAAGGTAATCAAAAAGTCTATCTTCCGTAGACAAACGCAACATCAGATTCTCAAACTGCCGACTCAGCGCCTCCAATGCCGGTCCTAAGCTCGGCATTGCATCGCCACTGACTCGTAGAGTAAGAATGTAATCGGAGCCTTCTAGGTCAATTTTAAATTCATCCGTCTCTCTGCAACTGTCTTTGTTATTTACTACGTTAAAACGCAACGTTTTCAAATAACGCACATCGGTCAGTGAGGTTGCATTCCACGCTTTGAGTTGATCAGGCTCAGCGTTGTCACAACTCACTTTCCGAGATGCATTGTTGGAATTGTTGTCACGGTAACTATTTTTTGTCTGAGAACGCGTTACAACGGCAACATCTACCTCCCTAGGTATTAATGCTTTTAATTGATCGGAGTCGATCACGATCCTAGATAACGCGTCTGCGTTGACATTTGCTTTTCCTGGTTTAAATCGTACCTCAAAATCGTATTCTTCAAGATCAAGACGAACTCTTGTCATTTTTGAAGAGGGATCCCTTTGAGTGAATAGGCTGACTAAAGGTCGATGATCGGTGATGACAATAAATTTTCTACCGAACAAAATTGGTCTGAAATATTTAATGGCCCAATGAATAGCAAGTAGCTCTTTTTCTATGATTGGTTTTTTAAGTTCATGTCGATTTAAACTACGACTTGCGTACGCTACAGGCCGTTCGCTGCCAATCTCGCCCTGCGATAAGACAGCGCCCAGTGCATAATTAGAACTGTCCGTAGATAAAATAAACGGTTGAGAGTAATCAGGATACTTTAACACTGGGGGAGTCATTAAACATTTCCTCAAATCATCGAACGCCCTCTGCCTTTCGTCTGTCCACTCAAATTGAACCTTCTTTCTTAAAAGCTGATTTAAAGGATACGCTTTTTCGGCAAAAAGTGGTATAAATTTTCGAAAGTAGTTCGCAAAAGCTACGAACCTCTGAACTTCCTTAGCATTTTTCGGAACCGGATAGTTTTCAATAACATGAAATTTTCGATTATCAGGAAAAACTCCTTTGTCTGTAATTCTATGGCCTAAATAAAACAACTCTTTTTTAAGAAAATTACATTTCCCTGGGTTTAATTTCAAATTATACTGACGTAACCTTTCAAATACGCGCCTTAGATTTTTCAAATGATGCCTTACGGAGCACGCATGAATAATTAAATCGTCAATATACCAGAAACAAATTTCTTCTAATCCAGATAACGCTATCGACATCATTCTAGAAAACGAGTTGGGTGCAATTTTAATTCCAAATGGTAATCGTTTAAACTGGAAATGACCAAACTGAGATACTGAAAAAGCAGTGCAAGGCCGAGAAGCCTTTTCTAAGCTAATTTGATAAAAAGCACTTGAGATATCCAAAGTTGAAAAAACTCTCGCTCGACCCAGCTGATCGAGAATAGAATCGATTCTAGGAAGCGGAAATTTGTCCGCGCAAACACGTTCGTTCAAAGAGCGAAAATCTATAACTAATCGAGTTGTTTTTTCGGCACTAAAAGTATTGGACTATTATACGGGCTTACTGATGGCTCAATAACGTCATCTTTGATTAGCTTTTCTACATGTCTACGAATTTCCGGCTTTTGCGACTCCGGAAGTCGGTAATTTTTCTTATAAACCGGATTCTTATCATCTAAAATAACACGTTGTTTATAAAAATTATTTACAGTTAATTTATCGTTTGGTAGATGAAAAATATCGTGAAATTCTGTACAGAGTGCAGCAATCGATTCCGCATCATTTTTTGGAACAGCTGACATATTCGATTTAACCAGGGCATCTACACGCTGCTCGCGCTCTGCTGACACCGTGTCAGTAAAATGCTGAGCCTCGCAAAAATTACTCAGAGGCTCATAGCGAAGCGGAAAGTTTTGCAATGAAATTTGCTGATCCGTTTTGTTTAAAATTTTTACGTGCTTCACACCAGAAGCTGGAACAATACTATCAGCTAAAAATACACCCGGTGCTATCTCGCCCGAATGAATCACGCTATCTTCAGCTAAAACAAGATTTACAGCCTGAATCACTTCTGTGTGCGCGGGAAGTGTAACCCCTTCATTTTCCGCGACACTTGTAAATTTAAACATAGGAACTTCAACTTTATGCTGATTATATATAAACGATATAATCCATGACCCGTAGTCCAAATTACAATTATATTTATCAAGAAAATCACGGCCAATTATGCCGTCGGTTTTAACGGGAAATTCTTCATCTACCAAAAATAAATTATGAGTAAGACCTACGCTAGAATTAAATTTCAACTTAGCATCTATTTCACCTAAAGTACTACGCATTCCGTCTCCAATGCCTGACAAATTAATAACTTTATTATTGAAATATTTTTGCGCGCGTTCAACAACATTAATTTTACACAAGCTTATATCGGAACCGGTATCGACCAAAAAAGTAAGAGGTTTTTGAGACAAATTTGTATAGATTTTCAAAAAGTTTGACTTACAGTTTAACTGTAGATTGTAGCACTTTGCTCCTCGACGGCCGCCACCGACACCTGCGCTTCCTGCTTTGCCTTCGCTGACGGCCCTTTGTCGTTTCCCGATCGAATCTGCTTTGGTGATGACCGCGATGAAAATTCCGACCACCACGTTGCCGCGTCGAACCATCAGAAGTTTTTGATCCCCTGTTGTTCTGCTTTCGGCCGCGACCTCGTCCAGTGTAGCCGCCACGCCGCACAAAGTTCACTTGAGCCTGTTGACCTTCCGTGGGTAGACTGGATTCTGCCTCCAACGCTAAACTAACACCCTGGGTGAAAGTTTTAACCTGGCCCGCTAACAGCACCTTCTTTACGTGTGCGTTCGAGCCCATCTTCAATACGTTTAAAGCCAACGTATCGTTGAGTGAGCGAATGATCTCACGATTGTCTTCGCCCTTTTCCGCCACTTGAAGATCCGTCATGCGCTGCACCAGCTCCTCAATGTCAGCCGCAAAAGTTGACACGTCCTTGGCCCGCTGCTGCAACGCTGAAAGGGAGTTTTGCAGACTGCCGATAGTTGCCCTCGGCTTGAAACGTTCCTTCAGGAGCTTCTCTAAGGCCTCGAATGATTTCGGAGCCTCGACCAACGCCGTCTTTGCCTTGCCCTTGAGCTTCACCTTGAGCAAGTATTCCAAGAACTTGGGCCTGTCCGCCAGTTTGATGGAGTCGTGGTACCACCTGCTACAGTCCAGAAAATCGTTGAGTTCCGTGGATGTCCCGTTGAATTCTGTCACAACTTGACCCGCCGTCCGCAGGTCAAAATCTGACAGGGATGTCGTCATCTCTGAGCCGGATTGGTCCTTTGTGTCCTCAGTGATGATGTCAACCAGAAATTGAAAACCCCTCTTGGAAAGTGCCTCGAGATCTTCCGTGCGCTCCTCCTCGGGAACTGCTGTCCACAGTTCCTGTAGCCTCACGAGACAAGCAGGAGCCTCCTTTACACGACGATTCTTTCCAGCTTTCAAAGTATTGGTGATGAATTGACGGAACTCGTCGGACATCGACAACCGACTCACTAACGCTGACCAACGACACCCTTCAGCTCTCGCAACTCCACCTCTAACGCCTCAAACCGCTGATTCTGCTTCTTCCTGAAATGCGCCCATCTACACGCCAGGAGTGCCCCAAGGATAACCAAAACGAGAAAGCCCATCAAAGCCAACAGAGAGTACTGCACTTGGTCGTGCGTGTCCAAATTCACGTTGGCCTGTCCAGAAACGACGACGGTCTCCCGGCTGCTTTCTTTGGATGACTCCTTGTTGCTGCTGAACCAGTTGCCCATAAGTGCCGGTGAGGTAAGAACGAAGACGGTAGAGAGGTGAGGTGGGTGACGAAAAACTGCCGAGGAAGTCGATCAGGAATCAGTGAGAGGTCCGAGTGTCACGGTCGCCATGTGGAGTTACTGCTTGAAAATGATGAGACCGAGTTCGAATAGAGTAACTGCATAGTTTATTGAGAACAATGTCTTATATACATTCATAAATGGCCACACCTTGATATTACTCAAGATGTGTGTTTATCTTCAGAATCGCTGCATTCGCGTGCGATGCTTGGAAAGAGATGTTTGAAGATAAACAGACAAGTTGCGCAATATCAAGGCACAGCTTGACGCATTCCACTACAGTAGGTCAGAGGAAGAAAATAATCGTTTTTTGTTTGTTTTTTGTTTTGTTTTGTTTCTTTTTTTTTTTTAGAAAAACGAGCCCGAATTGTGACCGCGATAGTAAGTCGTAAATCATGGAAGGCAGCCACCAACTGAAAACTAAAAATTCCCTGAGCTGTACCCTTTATTATTTATTCGCCCTAATCCATCGCAGTTGATAGACCTCTTTTCGCCCCCACCCCCGTGGGCCGGCAAACCCTTTCTCCCCCCACCCCCTTTGGCTCACGGAGAAAAATGTTCCACAAAAAATGGCCAGAATGCTAGTATGAAAGTCTCGTTAAGAAATTTTGGCAGTCTACAAGAAAATTCTGGTCTTTTTTGACCAGAACATTTTTCTCCGTGTCGAACGAGGCGGAGCTCCTTTGTTGTCACTCTTGTCCGTGTCTGGAAGAACCAGCGGATCAAACCATTGTGCAGTGTGTTCGGAGATGTCGGATGAGGAGGGTGGAGTGTGGTGGGAGAAGGTGGAGAGGCGAAATATAAAGAAGGGATTTAAAGGGATGGGAGATATGTTTGAGATGAGAAGTCGGCAGAGAGACATAGAAGGACGATGCACTGCTGGCCTTTCTGCTTACCTCACAGTTTCAATAAATGTCAGCAACAATTAGCCTTTCTTTCAAGCTCGCTTATCGTAGAGTTGTTGTCAGAGTTCCTAGAAAAAAATAAACCAAGATATTACCTTCCACGTCGTTTATTATCTCCTTAAAACATCGTTATTCCTTTTCAAAAAACCATTAAGAATATAAAATCTCCTAACCCATCATATCTTCATTTTTATGAGAAAATACGAGCGTGTAAACACTTTGGACAAGAGCCTCTTGACATTAAATCACGAGATATGCTATTTTTGGACGCATGTGATATTGGAAATTTTCCTCGGGGTATAGCAAATTGGACATTACGGTTTTGGACATAAAATTTTTGGACACATCACAGAAGAAAATAAATTCTTCATATTTTATACCAAGATTGCTCAAAAAGCTTCAGCTCTATCAAGAGTCAATACCTGCAAATAATCTACCAGGGTAATCGAAAAATCTACCATGGTAGATAAAACACTCGATCGCGATAGCTGAGGCCTTTTCAACAATACTGGTAGGTAATATGAAGAATTCTGGTCGAAAAAAGTTAACATATTGAAATCTGGCAACGGGGTACCTCATCTCAACTCCTTTACACACCTTGTCCATACGACGTGACTTCGTTCATCATGTCAGCCGGTATTTTTGAGAACTGAGCGAAAATGGCTCGACGTTTATAAAAATACAACTCTAACTGGCCCTCTAAGCGGACATAGCGTCTGGAATTTGGCCGAAACTGATGCATTTAGATTCCAGTGCTGCCAGTTTTGGGGTTAAAATCCTCTTTTTTCGCGCATTATTGGTTCAAATGGAGAATTTATGGAAGTCCCAAAGGCACCACCGTAGGGCGTATATTTATTCAGCCACGCTGGGATATTAAGTTCTCTTTTCTAACACGTCTTTCTACCTAATTCAAGCTGAATTTTGCTTCGTTAGAAACAGCAGCTTTACATTGTTTTTTTGAGCACGTTCAATTTAAGGTGCGAATAGAGGAGGTCAGTAGTAAAAACGATGAAAAGATTAGGAAACATTATAACTATAAAGCTAACACCCCTCAAAAATGTATTTTCCATTCTCCCGAAAATTGGCCGAAGCGATTTCCTTCTTTGGCATGATGATTCTGTGAGATCATGCTAAACTCTACGAGATGTGTTCTTTAGTTTTTCAAACAGTGAACATCCGTTGACACAGTAACGCGATCTTTAGTTAAAGTCGATAACTGTACAGGGAATGTACATACCGCTCAGTAAGAGGAAGTTTTTTGTTTTGTTTTTTTTTTTTTTGTTTTTGTTTTTTTTTTACAAATACATTTCCCTATTTTTCTTCAGTATTTGCTACGCTGCTGGAATAATTCCAAAAGTAGCGTTGTATTACGCAGGCAATTTATTCAGAGTTCTCTTTGGATATTTTGAGTGAAGTTATTTGTAAAATGGATATACTGAAATATATATGTATACAGGCTTTTTTGAACACATCTTCCTTAATTTTTAATTAAAACTTTACTTAGTTGATTAATGTCCAATTTTGTTTAATTTTTCTGTGTATAAAGAATAAAGAAATAATTAATTGTAAAATTAGAAAATCACGACAAATGTCTTAATTTGTTCTTCTCGTGTCTTCTGCAATTGTTTTAGGCCGCCCCAACAATGATTTGACTTGAAAACTTGTACAGCATGATGAAACCACCAGATGCTAAAACTATACTCGTAACTAATCAGCAAGCAATCAGGTTGCGTGGAAGGGGGTTTGAAGCTAATGTTTGTTCTACCAAGGAAAAGTCTGGGCCAATCTCTAAGTTATTCGTCTGAGACCGTATACCGTGTATTATTTCCATTATGGGAAAGTTAATAAAGAGAATCTCACGTGACGTTAGATGAATAACACTCATCATAATACACATGAATTGCAAAGAAACATCGATTTATCGTAATACCTGATGTTGTATCTACTTTTGACAAGAGCAGCTTTTTCCCTAAGCCTCTGTACTCCTTGTTGTAGCTCTTGCGTTCGAGGAGATTAGAATATGATGGATGTTTGCTCCTCCACCTTAATTACACGATCCCGGGCGTTCCATCTCACTTTATTTTCTCTCATGGGGTGCGGAGGTACCTCTCAAGGACAGTTCATTAGTTTTGTCGCCTTGTTTTTCCTCTATTCAATGTTTTAATTACCCCTCGACTCACTCCTTCCCTTCGCTCCATATCTCGTATACAGAGTGTTCAAAAAGTAATGGAGCATTGGAGCAGTCGTCAAAATTTGATGCAGCATCACGGAGGGTCGATTCGTATGTTAAATCACGTAAAAATCACGCATTGGAGGATCCAGCCCCCGCGAACGGGGGGCGAACTTGGGATTTTCGCCCCCGGTTACCCCCTTTTTCTTTTTTCCCCCCTTCTTACCCCCTTCTTTCCCCCTTCATTTCCCCTTCATTCCCCTCTTTCCCAATTTTTTCGGCCGAATGGGAGGGGGGCGATCGCCCCCTTCGCCCCCCTGTATCCGCCAATGGAATCACGTTAAAATCAGCCCAAAGGTCTGGAAGCGCAATTCAGATACTCAGCAACGATAAACCTCATTGAGATGGCATTGGCCTGAGAATTCATTGATATTCCTCCATAAAAGGAATCAGGAATGAGGAGTAATCAGTTGAAAAAAAAAACGAGTGGTGTGTTTTGGAGGATTTTAAGGATTCGGAGCACTTGAAGGATTTGGAGGTTTGGAGGATTCGGAGGATTGGGAATTTAGATTTGGAGGATTTGGAGGATTTGGAGGATTGTGAATTTGTAGGATTTGAAGGATTTTTAGTTTGGAGGATTTGGACGATTTAGAGAATTTGAAGGATTTGGAGGTTTGGAGGATTAGGACGATTTAGAGGATTTGAAGAATTGGAGGATTGGAGGATTTGAAGGCTTGGAGGATAGGAGGATTTGAAGGATTGGAGGATTTGGACGATTTAGAGGATTTGAAGGACTGGAGGATTGGATGATTTGTAGGATTTTTGGGGCCACTTTTCCATGGTAGCTCAGTTGCTACTTTGGGAAAGTGTCTCAAAAATGCACCAAATATTCGACTCGTTCCTCCTCTACTAATTGCACCTCATTTCTTCCTTATAAATTTATTAAATGGAGAAAACTCAAGGAATTCTCTAGTCGAAGCCATCTCCAAGAGGCTTTTTCGTTGAGTTTTAGAATTGCGCCCTCGAAATTCACCCTCTAACTCAATAAGATTCATTGGAGAAATTAAATATGGTCAATGAGTAATATCACTTTTTCAGCTTAGAAAACTGCGATTAGATGGGACTCCCCCATTGTGACCCTCTCAATTGAGAGCTTTTTAGGACTTTATATTCCAATCAACATTAATTCTTAGTCTAGTCGTTTTATTCGATCATTCGATTCGAATCATATCTACCGATGCAATTTAGTTGAGCTTTGAACGAAGCTAAACACATTTTTTTTCAATCCATCTCAACAAGACTTTATGAGCAGCCTATATTTAACTTCCTCATAGCGCGGCATCTGTGCATCTTATGTCTTTGCTTATCGATGCAAATACCTTTTACAATTACAATGACACGACTTTAAGTTCCTTCCTCGGAGCAGTGTTCACCTTTAATGGGCTGCAATTAATCAACGCCAAAACATCTAGCAGCTACCAGATTAGGAGTTCCAGGAATTTCACGTCGTTTATACGATGATGAGCAGAGTTTCGCGACTAACTGCGGCGCATTAATGTATCTACACGATTCTTCAATTTAAACGAGAGAAAAACATTCAACATTTCCGTGGTGGAATGTGTAAAGCGATTATCGCTTTTCTCATATTTAAACGTGTGGTAACAGATTCAGTTTTCGCAGGTTCAATTGAACATGATGGGTCCGGAAATTTGGCAACCATGGATGCATTCCATTTGAACGTATGAGAAACAATCGATTCTTGAGGGGGTCACGGCCCTTTTACTGATCGATAATTTTTCACGCATTCAAATGGGAAATATACTCATATAGTTACCAGATTGGTGGATCCGCCATGGAGATCGATGCTTTTTACCGGCTTTGTACGCATATAGTCGGCGGCTCGTGCAAGTCGAAAACCACGTTTTTTTGCCATCTAAATCTACGCAAAAGAATCGATTTCTTAGGGGATCGACATGACTTCTAAAGATCGACTATTTTACGAAGGTTTAAGCGGAGATGAGCTGTTGTTGCTCAACTGTACGATCCGCCACTATTCTGAGTCGACGTTATTACGTCGCGATTATTAAGCCCCTAATGCAAAAGCTACCTCGAATTGTTTCGAAAAAATTTAAATATTTAAAAAAAATTTATCACATTAAACCACAGTTGGATTGATGTTGTGGAACGTTTGAAAGCAACTTTTATGATGGAAGTGGTCTTCGTTATAGGGTGGCTCACAACTCATGCCTTGGTAAAAATAGTGCATC
The DNA here is from genome assembly GCA_011764245.1 of Trialeurodes vaporariorum. NCBI lineage: Eukaryota > Metazoa > Arthropoda > Insecta > Hemiptera > Aleyrodidae > Trialeurodes > Trialeurodes vaporariorum. The sequence goes on from VMOF01000035.1 coordinate 21,957,013, forward strand.
TGAACGTGGATAAAAGGGTCAACAATTGTCTGAAAAAAGATCAGACGGAATCGCATCTTCAGAAGGGGAAACCCACAACTCCCGGCCAGAACAGCAAAATCCAAGAATGAGTCTGAATTTTGACATTTTCACATTCGGGGGGGGGATGTTAGACGATTATTTATACCTTGATATTGGGCATCATCATTTTATTCCCCACCAACCGCAAATTATCTCCAAACGCTGCTAATGCCCGTAAAGTGGCGCAACCAGAGTTGGATGAGTGCATTGTCGCCAGTCGTCCTTGACGTCATCAAAGCGCCGCGAAGAAACTTTTTCTTTTGAGTGACGGTTGAAACAGTTCTCCGATAAAACAGCAAGTGTGCTCATCCGATTCCATCGAAGCAAAGATTTCAGCAAGATAGCTCACCCCTAGTCGTAAGGGACCTTCTTCTAAAGACGCTCTCAATGTTTTGATGCGGCAAATATAACAGCCGGGAAAGTAATCACTCGAAGTGCATCCTTTATAAATCCACGGAAAAGAGGAATAAACTAAGGTTTGGCGAGAAATGACGTGTGTGCTAAAAGTGCGGATGGGGGTGGAAGGGGGTGGAAGGGGGCGGAAGGGGGCGGAAGGGGGCGGAAGGGAGCGGAAGGGATCGGAAAGGGGCGGAAGGGGGCGGAAGGGATCGGAAGGGGATATTTCCAGACGAATTGAGGAGAGTCGGGGAAATAGCAAATGGCTCGTCATCAAGGTATGATGCGGAGCATTTCATGCGAACATTATAGCGGTTTTTCACACTCCCAAACGAGAACCTAGTGCCGAGGGGGCCACGGAGGCCAAAGGGGCAGGGGGCAGGCGACAGGGGGGAGGGGGGCAGAAAGGCATAGGGGGCAGAGCAAAGGCCGGATCCGTTTCAAATGACACGAACATTCGCGTATCGAGAGCACTTTCCTTAAAGTGCTCGTTACCCCCCTGTCCCCCTCCACTCCTCGACCCCTCTTCTTTCTCCAATGTTGCCAGATAGGTTTAGTATGAAGTCACCTGACCAGATTTGGATCGAATTATGTTTGAATCCAGTTTCGTAAATTAATGGGTCTGTTGCAAACTTTTGCTACAACGGTTAAGAGTGTTGTATCTAATGTAAAATCGCCTGAAAAGTTCATTAGTGGCATCGGAAAGTCATGAAAGACAATACTAAAGTCACAAGAGGCGTTTAATGGAATCTAAGATGGCGGATAAATATCGAGCAATCTGTAAGCATGCACCGTGAATATCCAAGGATGGTCAACTTTGACAACCTCACTGGAGGTAGAGGTCATGTGTTTGTTTACGTCGTGATCGGTTGTGATCGATATTGTGAGGTTGGCTATCCTTGGATGTTCGTGGTGCATGCATACAGATTGCTCGATATTTATCTGCCATCTTTGATTTCATTAAATGCCTCTTGTGAGTTTATTATTGCATTCTATATGACTTTCTGATGCCACCAATGGACTTTGCAGGCGATTTTACATTGGATTAAACACTCTTAATTGTTGTAGCAAAAGTTTGCAACAGACCCATTGATACAGTAGCGCAACGAAAAATTCACTAGCTCTCTCTTTCTCTGATGAAACAGGCATGTTAGACAATGATGGACAACGGGTCACAAACCCACTCTTTTTTCATCATTTTTCTACTCATGCATTCGAAGAGAAGATTAAAGAGATGCATACATCCTGCGGTTAATTGCCCCTGTGATTCATATCACAGAAATGTTATCAAGAGCCACTTGTGTTATAGAAAAGAATAATTGTTAATTTACGGTTTGAGGAGTCTATTTGAATTCCGAAGGTGTCATTGCAGCATTAACTCTAAAAACGGTTAAAATCACGCGTGGATTTGAGATTTAAACCGTTGTTGTAGTAAAGAGAATCGTTACTTTACTCCTTAAAAGTTAACTCGCATGAATTGGTTTTGCGTATTTTTGAAGACGGTGCCCGTTTTCTACTTCTTCGGCAGTGGAGGATCAAAAGGGGGGGGGGGGTGTTGGGGAGTTGTAGCATTTAGCCAAAGTGGAATACATTCTACGAAGGGATTTTCGACGAAATTTTGGGATTTCCGTTGAAAAGGTAGGATTTAGCCATTTCTAGATCCGCCATCTGTCGTTCGTTCAGGAACGCTTTGTTGACTCCACAAAACCAATTGAAACTTAAAACTTCGTGTTTGCCAAATGTATCTATAATTTTAATGCAAGTTGTGATTTTGATTGCAGCGAAGTTTTTACGCTGTTTTTGTATTGAGCTAGTGGTAAGCAAGTGAAAAAAGGGTTTTAAGGCCAGGAGACTAGTTCTCCTGGCCATAATTTACCCTTTTTTTTTTTTTTTTTTTTTTTTTTTTAAATCATCAAATTATGTTTTATTTTTCTGGCAAATCCCTCTTTCTTTCTCTCTCTCTCTCTCTCTCTCTCACTCTCTCTCTCTCTCACTCTCTCTCTCTCTCTATCTCTATCTCTCTCTCTCTCTCTCTCTCTCTCTCTCTCTCTCTCTCTCTCTCTCTATCTATCTCTATCTCTCTCTCTCTCTCTATCTCTCTCTCTCTCTCTCTCTCTCTCTCTCTCTCTCTCTCTCTCTCTCTCTCTCTCTCTCCCCTCTCCGCACTTTTTCTCTATCCCCCCCACCCCCCGGAAATGAATGGCTTAGACAAAGATAAAGACTGGCGCGAGAGTGACTGTCTCTCCTTTTATCCTTTTCTGACACACGGTTTCAAGGGGCCGAAAAGAGAGACCAAATGACAAAATTCAGGATCCGCTACTGCTTGATGGACGGATCGTTTTCAGATAGCATCGAAGCCAAGCTGAAACGAGAGCGAGAGCATGATACGAGTATTTGAGTCTCATGCTCGAGTTTTAAACATTTCGAGGTAAATTAAATACGTGATGCGTGAAAATGTGTAAGATAGTTCGGCCATACGTGCGTGAAATATTAAAAAGTTCCAATTTTTTTTCTCCCTCCCTTTTTCCAAAGACCATAAATTCATTCTCTCTGCGCACTTGCGCCCAGGAGGCGAAACAAAACTCTCGGAGCGAAATCAGGCGCGGATGGGGCTAAAGCTCAAATAAACTTACTTTTGACAGACCCCCTCCAAGATTCCTTTTTATGGCGTCTCTCGGGGGAATATTCCCGAAAATTAGGACGAAAAAGGGGAGGGAAAGGAAATAAAAAAAAAAAAGCGAATCGTGTGGATGCTTTTGAGAGCTTTTGTAGCTGTGCTCTGACACGTCTCGAATCGAGCATCTTCAGCGACGATCCCGATGAAACTCGAAGTGATGGTATTGACACAATATTGTCAAAATTACGACCATCTCCTCTCATTCATCGATGACAAACCTTAGTGTAGGCTGCCCTGGCTGTCTGTTCGGCATTTTGTTGTAAAATGTATGAGTTGAGGGTGAGGGTGAGTAACACGAGTCAATGTCATGTTGAAAGCAGCGCCTTCATTTTTTGATACACACAAAAACTTTACAATCACTTACGAATATTTAACTACCCTGTATTAGTTGTGCAGTTATTCAAATAGGATCCGAATCCAATCCTCGACTTTACTTTTCATTCAATTGGATATTCTTTTGATCTATTTGATTTTTTTATTAAATGTTTAATTTGTAACACGGATGTATCTAAGCTCGAGGACCGGACGCTCCTGCAATATCTCAATTTTTTATGACTTTGAGTCATCATCGAAAGAATACAGTGGACTCAGAGACAACAAATAACCTTTAAATTCGAAGTGAGCAATTTCGATACATTCGACGAAAACAAAGTATATTATAGATATTGAGGCAGTTTCTGGGCTAAAAGCCAACAAAACGCTAGTTATGGGCTCTAAAGAAACCAGCATTACAATTACATTACATTTTCTTCAAATGAGCACTCGTGATATTTTATCGGCTCTGCGATTCTGACATTTCCCCAGTCAATTTATTAATGAAAGGAACCCATTCAAAACAAATCTGTATAGGGGAAGACCTTTTTTAAAAATAGCTATTTTAAACGAAGGAGTAGGCAAAAACTCTCAAAAGTCAAATTGCGAGTCCGTTTCCTGAAATTATTCTAATCGGTTTAGGGAATAAACGTCCATTGAAGTATCTTTGTAGAGAAAAATGCACACTGTATACACGCAAGGGTCGATTGATAAACTGAGAGAAATCACTTCTTTAAAAACAAGGAAACACGTTTACTTGTGACAGTTTTCTTTGCGTGAAGTAAAGTTCTGATTGCACGAAGGAGAATCACTGCCACAACAAGGAATCTTTTACTTGTAGCAATGTATAGCAGCAGACATTTTCCCTGGGTTAAAGTCATTCCCCCTCAGTCAATATTTCACTGTGCAGTTTCTTTAACACAAACGAAATACACCTTGGATAAAAAAAAGAGTCTCTCAGTGTAGCTTTTTACGTCCTTAAATAACAACATACGATAAGTCCAGTTTCGTTAAGATATTCAAACCATGTTATATCCAACTGAAACCAAGATTTAAAATTCAAATGTCTATTAATTTACAGTCTTTATTGACATTTACTGAGGGAAAATTATACTTCTCTCTCTCTCTCTCTCTCTCTCTCTCTCTCTCTCTCTCTCTCTCTCTCTCTCTCTCTCTCCCCCCCCCTCTCTCTCTCTCTCTCTCTCTCTCTCATTCGAAACCTTATAGGAACATTAACACTAGTTTGACCAGGGATATTGAAAGCTGCCTCGTGTTCTAATCGAGGATGAATCATAGTATTGCTTCAGACATTTCGCAACTCAGATTTTACAGTTCAGAATTCTTGAGTAGGACGAAACACCTCTCTCCCCCCTTCCCCATTTTTCTGAAGGGAGAAAAAGAATCTGAGAATGGAGAGAGTATTGTTTCACCAAGCATTTACTATTAGTTCATTAGTTTTTTACTTGGAGCCAAGGGGTGGAATGGAAGAGAAGACTTCATAGTCTTAATTTCGCCTCTTGGACACTATCAAATTTTGTTATTATCTATTTATGCTTTCTTTATTATAATTGT